>JAHBMJ010000614.1:19447-21866 GCA_018398765.1 Chromera velia | reverse complement strand
CCCCCCCCCCCCCCCTCTCTCTCTCTCTGTGTGTGTGTGTGTATGTGTGTGTGTGTGTATGCACGCATGCATACTCACTCACGCACACAAATGTCACCAAGACAAACTCAGGTTCACCATGCATGCACAACACCTCTGAAGGAAAGGAAGTGAGTGGCTATCCACTACTGCAAAGAAACTTGATTTGAGCCCCCCTCCGGACAAGGTGTCAAATGCGAATGCTGAGATGTCTGCGGATTGATGAAAGGTTCCTGGATACATTGGATATTATGCAAAAAACCTGCCGTTGCATCACGACTAGAAAGGTAGGAAGAGCCCCGCAGGGCAAATAGACTCATCAAAAACACACTCTTGTGAGTATTGAACACCACGGAAACGCATTGGAGGCAACACTCACGAAGTGCCCATAAACTCAATGCAGCCAAAGGGACTGCCCCTCCCCTTGCATGCAGTCAGGCAAAGGACTGTGGTCACTCTTTGCATATCAACCATATAGGCAACCAACCAGACGACGGAAAAAAAAAAAAACATGCAACCAACCAGACGATGAATGAATCGACAGACCTTCCCTTGGTGAGTTCTGGGAACATCACCATGGACGGACAGACGTTGATCAAAAAGTCCAGGAATCTATACCGGCAGCTCAACCTGCACATGCACGCGTGGTTACATGTCTAATTTGATGCATCCAAAATTGAAGCGAAGCAACCGAGGGGTGGCGGGCAGAACTCAATGAACACGGAGGCAAAGAGAGACTGTCCTCTACATTTTGCTTTGGTGAAGCCGATTGAATATGCAGAAATGAGAGCTCTTAGTCGAAGGTCATATAGACATGTCATCAAAAGACTTTGTCATCTCCATGAAGTTTGAAAGAACGCTTCAGTGAATAGACTAACCAGACAGCGGAGCCCTGGAGGAACCCCCAGAGTACTGGCATGGCGACGGCAAATGACAGGATGAGCAGATTGCAGAGCAGATACTCCCTCAGAACAAACTACTTGTGCCTGAGAGTGAAGTTCTTCTTGTCGAAGCCAATTAGAATGAAAAGGAAGATGGGGAAAAATAACAGAAAGAAAACCAGACCGAAGAGACATCGCTGGGCAAACACTTCCCGACGATGGCACTGAATGTACACATACGCACTCAGCCATCGAGGCACCTGAGCGCGGATGGACGAGGGCGAGAGTCCTTCACCGAAATTGTAGTATTTGATTCCCTTCAGACTCATCTCGGGAGGTTTCGCCAGTACCGACATCCGTCTCTCCCTGTGATACTGAGTTGGTCCCGTCTCAGTCTCTTCATCATCGAGATTGACAACTGCCACTTTATCTTTCACAGCTTCTGGAATGTTTTCCTCTTGCATCTTCGAAATGACAAGCTTCTTTTGGCTTTGCTTGTCACTTTCTTTTTTGCCTTTCCAGATCAGTCTGTCAAGTGTGACCCGACCGTAGGTACTCTTGGGACTCCAGATGGACAACAGTACAGGCCTGACAGAAACGGCAAAGAGAATGGAGACGGAGAGAGACACCAAAAGAGATTTCATAAACGCAGCTGCTGCAAAGGCCTCCAAGTCTCCATACCCAGAAAGACCAAATCCCTCAGGAGCGGTGTTGACCTCCGCCGGCCGTCTGTTTATGTGGCGATCGTCTGTCTCCCCAACCAGAATCGTGCCGAGATTCAGAAGGAGCGCAAAGTAGAGGGAGAGAAGAATCTGGGCAGAGAAGGTGAGTGCCTCAGTGAGCAGCGTCTGGTTGGAGATTTCAGCGATGGCGTCTCTTTTGGAGATTCGGATCACGAGGATCGATCGCTGCATCGCACTCCTGCAATCCAGATCGAGAGAAAGTAAATAGCGCAGACAAAACATTGGGAGGCAGGAAGAGAGAAATAGTAGGAAGCTTAGACGCACACAGGCAGGTAGGCATGCATGAAGAACGAAAGACAGCAAGGCAGCGAGCAAGGCAAGCACCAGAACTTTTTCTAATCAGTGTCAAAAAAGGATTGCAGAAGAAGGCTATCTTGAGAAAACACAAGAATCTTTTGGATTGTAGAGCAAAACTGAAAGGACAGCCTGCAGTAGAAAACTTCTGCAGAAGGTACTTTAAAAATGGAGGATATGTCCAAGCAATCATGCATGCGGATGATACAGATGGATTTGTCATGAAAAAGAAAAGAAACAAATCTGGCCAATGAGGGTTGGATGGAACGTGAGGGCTAACCAGCAGATTTGAGGATATGTCCAGAGACAAAAACGCGTTCTGCACCCAATCACATAGTAAAAGGAAAGATCGATGATAAAAGACCTATCAGACAGTTCCGTTGGTTTAAATACAACCAAAAGGAATATGCAAAGTAATCGTGAATAGTGGTCGAATGAGGCAATGATCGTTACGGGATTCTGACAAGGCTATGAATGCAATGA
>JAHBMJ010000614.1:1947-14447 GCA_018398765.1 Chromera velia | reverse complement strand
TTGAAAGATAATGGGCCAAATGCAAGCCGTTACAGATATGTTGCATGACAGGTGCTATGCAGCTTCATTAAGTCTGCGGATGCACCGATAGTTGCGGGATCAGCCATGCGAAGAGCCACCGAGGTCTTGTCTGATTTTGCTTCCAAGGAGGTTGCCTCAGGAGGGCTGCTTCTGACGGCAATGCTGAGCGTCTCTGTCTTGATGATCGTCATCTTGCCGACTTCTACTGCACTTGAGAGATTGCTCGCTGCACATAAAAATATTTGTGAAAGGCATGAATGCCTGTGAATGATTGATATGTCATTTAAGTAGTCTCTCACTCTCAAAACTGAGGATAGGCCTGCAGACGCAAGCAGAGATAGAAATTCAATCGATATGAAGACACTGTGAGGCTCACCAATGCTGTCCACAGCTGCCAGAAGTTTGATCGCCGTCTCTGTCGCTTTGTCTTTCTCTTCGCTTCCTGCCTCTTTGACAGGAGGCGCAGTCACAACTATGGGGCTGCTCAAAGTGGAGACGACAGAGGAATCGCCACTGGATGACGTGTTGCCTCCTCCACTCCGAGTCGTTCCCGTAGAAGTGCCAAGCTCAGAATTCATTGAGGTCTGCAGTTTCACAATTTCAGATTGGCGTGTGTGCATCATATATACACAGACATGCCGTATTACTGCAAAGTAACATATGGGAAGAGGAAGCAAGCAGTCAAGAAAGCGAAAAAGGAAACCAAAAGGAAGAAAGAAAGAAAGAAAGAAAGAACAAACGAAAGGAAAACGGAAAAAAAAAAAGAAACAAAAATCCAGGTGAATGACGTGATTAAAAACGGACCAAAAGGGTAGAGACGGTGACGACGGAGGACTTTGCAGAGTCAACGGCAATGGCTTCTTTTTCGGCTGTGGGGGCGAGGGCAATGCAGGCGGCCAATTTCGCATCCAGGGTCTCCAGAGCAGCAGTGCCCTGCATTATGTAGAAAAGAATAGGGAGAGGAGGAATCAGACCTGTGTAGAAGAAGCACACTGTCAGGGAGACTTGCGGCGGCAAAAATCAAAAGCTGTTTGTTAGAACAACTGCCGACACAACAAACTACAGAAAGAAATGGATCGATCCTCTATTTCCGTCACGTGCCCAACAAAACTTGCACACTCAATCTCTGGATACCACAATGCAGAGAGACGGACCAATTCTGCAGCACCCGTGAGTCCGGCGTTGTCTGCCTACCATTGTTCAATCTTGGAGATCTCGTTATCGTACCCTGCTGTCACATTAGCTGAGGAGGTACTGCCATCGTCGTTGCAGATTTCAGCCACCTGCAGGCAGAGGAATCCTTGATATGGTCTGTGGTCTTGATGATAATCTTTGGGGCAGGGACAGTTAAAATTTAATGCACATCAACGCGATCGAGGCGGGAGGATTAGAGGCAGTCAAAAGTGGGGACTCAGGAGGGCGATCGTCGAGAAGGAAATTTACACCTGAGGGGGTGCACAAAAAGGAGAAACAACAAAAGATTCGAATTAAGAGATGAAGGAGCCGAACACGTATAAGACAAAATCCATCGGCAGGCGACAGGATGAGCATACTTACGATCGGTCCGGCAGTCACTGCAAGCAAAAGAAGAAAGCAGACGGAAAACATTTTTGACAATAGACAATAGTGCGGTACTGTCGAATTTATGCCTGCGTTGTTTCTTGCACAGGAACGCATACAGGCACGCATCGAGACCGATACGGAAAGAGAGCGAGGGAGACGGGTACATGCGAGAGAAAGAAAAAAAAATGGAAGACGCATCCGGAGATCTTGTCAAACAAATCGATTAAAACAAGTAAATAGTCACCGAAATGCAGTTGAGTGCGGGTCCATGTCGTTTGAATCAATTGCGTCTTCCTTATGCCATTCTTTACTGCCGTTCTCCTCTTAGAGCATCACACAACCTAGAGACCAGTACCGTCCGTACCTACTGAAACGAAAAAGAATGCCGCCTACCAATGCCTTCACATAACTTACAGGCGCAGACAGAGATGCCGTCTCCTTGGTATCCCTCGTTGCAGGCACAGGTGAAACTGCCGTCAGTGTCAGTATAGGCAGCTCCGTCATTAGCGCAGTTGTGCACACCCGTAGAGCACTCGTCGACGCCTGCAAGGATGATGCGCAGATCGATGCCAAAATCAAAGAGACGCACAAGCTTGATGAAGCCTACGGACAAATATGCACCTTTTCGTACCGAAGGAAGATCAAAAAGACGTCTTTCTCCGGCAGAATAAAAGAAGAGAGACGAGAGGCAGACTGCCTGGCACTTCAAATGATTTGAGTGCTGATGACAGCCGTACATTGATTTAAGAAGGGTAGCGGATACCCGAGATTTATTTTCCAGTACATGACATGCAGAGACTAAGTGAAACAGGGGATTGGTAGGTTTACAGACCGATGCAGATATAGACTGAAGCCGACCTATGCAGGACGTTGGTGTACCCTTCCATGTAGACACGCCCTCTGAGTCCCCTCTACAAGTGAAGGTCATGTTGGCTGAGCCCCCCAAAGTGAACCCCGTGTTGCATACGTAGGTGAAGGTTGCGGTGTCCTCCGTGTTGCCTATCTATCCGGAGTTGACTCTCTGGGCCCCTGTCCCTAGCGTGTTGGGTTGAGGGTCTGTGGTCTCGCTGCAGGTGATAACTGCATGTGGGCAGCATGGACGGAGTCCGACATGCAGCGAAGAAAAGGACGACAAAATAAAAGAAAAAACACAAGAACCCCGGCCAGAAGGCATGAGACGCATACGCCCTGCCAGGTGTCTCGTCGAGCGCACCAAAAGCTCAACTCAGGATTTATGCAGCAACCCCAACACTCATGCCAACCTTAGAGTTTCTATTTACCAACAAGTTTACTCGAGAATCACAGAGTCACTGCCAGTCGGAACCATCTTAATTCACAAAAAGAAAAAGAGGATCGGTGAGCACAATAGCAGGGAACGGTCAAGAATTATGCAAAACCACTGGCGAGGCCCAATGAGAAGCAAAAGACAGACACTTAAGAGCACATCAATTCATCAATTAGTCTGTCTCAAGATCAAAAACGGGAGGATAAGAATCCAACTGTGCAAGTACTCGAGCTCAAACTTACTGGAGCAAGTAGGCGTTGTCTTTTCTTTTTTTCTTCAAAGCTCGAACTTACTGGAGTAAGTAGGCGATATCCCCTTCCACGTGGATGTTCCCACTGAGTCCCCAGTGCAAGTGAACGTGACGGCAGCAGCGCTGTTGAGTGCGTACCCGTTGTCACATGTCTACGTGAATGTGGCTGTGTTTAATGTGTTGCCCGTCTGAGAAGTATCAACCCTTTGGATGTTGGAGCCGAGAGTGTTCGGTTGGGAGTCGTTGGCTTGGTTGCATGCGACGGCTGCAGCCGGCAAGCGGCAAGAATCGCAAACAGTCTGAGAATCCAGAGGGCAGTATAGAAATGACAAGCCGACCGCAGGCACAGCCAAATCTGGCCGGATTCGGAACATCGAAAGGGAAAATCAGACGTCATTTTCAGAGCCATTCTTTGATCGACGCTGTCCAGAATGAAGAATGCGAACGAAGAAGAACAGAAAATGAGGGCAAAAGGTCTCTTTCAGTGCATGCGTGGCTCATACGTCCCTCATCTGAGCATGTAGGCGGCGTCCCCTTCCAAGTGGAATTCCCGACAGAATCTCCTGTGCAACTGAACGTGACGGCAGCAGCGCTGTCCAACGCATAACCGGGGTCGCATGTGTATGTGAACGTCGCCGTGTCTGCGGTGTTTCCTGTCTGCGAAGTGTTAACCCTTTGGAGGTTGGAGCCGAGAGTGTTGGATTGGGGGTCGTTGGCTTGGTCGCAGGAGACAGCTGCACGGGAAATGCCGGAAGCAAATTAAGTGTAGGATGTGAATCGATCTCACGGGCGCACTGGCAGTGTATTGAACAGTGAGTCATGCAGTCAGTCAAGTTTGTGAAGCGCATTCATCACACTTACATTCACATAGAAAGAAGCAACTGAATTTGTCGAGAAAACGTGCTTTCAATTTGAGGTATTCGTACTGCAACAGCAACGCGGTGCCATTTTATTCGTCGTGCTGAAATAAGACTGCGACAGCTTTTCAATGGATAAAAGAGAACGGAAAAAGACCGAGGCAGAAGACTAAGATCTGACTCCATGAGACTGCAAGCACTTTAAAATTCCATTCGCGTAGCTGAGCACGTAGGCGGGGTTCCCTTCCACGTGGACGTTCCCACTGAGTCCCCAGTGCAAGCGAACGTGACAGCTGCAGCGCTGTCGAGTACGTACCCGTTGTCGCATGTGTACGTGAATGTCGCTGTGTCTAACGTGTTGCCCATCTGGGAAGTGTTAACCCTTTGGACGTTGGAGCCGAGAGTGTTAGATTGGGGGTCGTTGGCTTGGTTGCAGGCGACAGCTGCAAGTGAAGCTCAAAAGGCGCGCATAGATTTCTTTTTGCTTTGATTTTAGAACTCATCATTCCTCAGAAGGAAATTTCAAACACCAAAGACATGTGTCAAGCTGAGTAATAGAGGGAGATTTGCTGCGAGTCTGTTATGAAAAGACAGAAGCCAAAAGGACCTCTCAATACGTATGTTTGAAGCCACAGGAATCAAAGCAAACAAGCAAAAAGGGCAAGTTACAATGCACTACGAAGCCGCCCACAGTGTGCCTATCATAGCCGACCTGAGCAAGTAGGTGGTGTCCCCTTCCATGAGGAATTCCCGACTGAATTTTCTGTGCAGCTGAACGTGACGGCGGCAGCGCTGTCGAGTGCGTACCCATTGTTGCATGTGTACATGAATGTCGCTGTGTCTAACGTGTTTCCCGTCTGCGAAGTGTTAACCCTTTGAACGTTGGAGCCGAGAGTGTTGGGTTGGGGGTCGTTGGCTTGGTCGCATGCGACGGCTGCGGAGGAGGAGGAATGAAAAAACTAAGTTGAAGGAAAATATCTACAGGCAAGCCAGAGAATCAAAAGAACTCCCGATTGATTTCATGCCGGTGCTTCCTGAAAAAGTGGAAAAGGCATTTTCGACATACAGCAATGAAAAAGCGGCACTAAACGAACACCTCCTCATTGGGAAAAGGGGACCAAACAGAGACCAAAACTGTACTTCAGATGAGCCAAGTAGAAATACTCGAGATCAGAGCTACTGAATGAAAGAACTGAATCAAGGTGTTTTTTCACATTCGCAAACCAACCTGAGCATGTTGGCGGGGTCCCCTTCCAAGTAGAATTCCCTACTGAATCTCCGGTGCAACTGAAGGTGACGGTAGCAGCGCTGTCCAAAGCATATCCGGGGTTGCATGTGTATGTGAACACCGTCGTGTCTCCAGTGTTCCCTGTCTGCGAAGTGTTAACCCTTTGGACGTTGGAGCCAAGAATGTTGGGTTGGGGGTCATTGGCTTGATCACAGGCGACAGCTGTGGACATCATGCAGTCAAAGCGGACAAGAATTAAATCCACACAGGACAAGATGACTGGCTGAAAGAGCATACAGCTATAGCATCTGCAATCATGTAGAACTTGGGACGAAGAAGGATGAAAAAGAAGATCGAGGAAAGGAAGAAAGAAAATCTGACCGCGGATATCGATCTGCAATTAACGAGGAGACGCAATGACGCTGAAATAGCAAAAGAGCTTTTTTCTATAAAGAGACCATATGCATAGACCAACTCTCTCTCTCCCTGTCTACACCATCCTCTCCGACCACTGGGTCCGCCCATTCACCTACCATCGCAGACGACGCCATCGGGGGTGATGTCCACAGTCGCTGCATACACACAATTGGATGCGCATGAAACGATTTGAAACCGTTGTTTACACGCAGATGTGCCAAATGAACTACTCAGAAAAATAAGTAGAAGGTGGCAATGTCAACAGGGCAAGCTCGATGGAGGAGTTCAAGATCTTGCTCGAAGTCTTTTTCTTTCACTCGGACTTGAATGCAAACACAAAGAAAGGTTGATGGATACGATACTATCTTCTATCTATTCTCAAAGACATGATTTGGGTTCTCAAGCAGTCACTCCCGCCCCCCATTCTTGGCCGGAATACAGTTTCTTTCGCTGCTTTGGGGGGTGGGGGCCTGGCTGTGGCTGTGGTTGGTGTGTTGGTGGGAATGTTCGCTGAAGTACTTGTGCCTTTTCTGGGTCGGTGTGCGAGGGCGAAAAGGAGAGACACGAAGAATGGGGAGTAAAATGGAGATGCGCTGATTCTTTCTGCTCTTGTTTGTGTTTCAACGCACTCTACTGCCTGAGTTACCAAACAAAGCTCACATTTGTCCGTTCACCCAACACCAACTGATAGAACTGTGACCGATCTGAGTAGAGAACGACTTCTCCCACCGTGAAAACACCGGCAGCACCGGATTGAATTCTATTGGCATCAAATCGAAAGTAATTGAAGGGCCCAGATGCACAGTCATACACGGTGTAGTCTGTAAACACGCCCACTGTATGGGGTGCAACGTCTCCGTAGTATTCAATCTGGACCTAATTGGCATTATCTGTGGACTCATACACCTTCATCGTCCAAATCATTTCAGGCGTACTGTCAGTATGGGGGGCCACACCGAATCCCACCAGGTGAATCGAACATAGAAGTTTGAGAATAAACCACCGATTTAGACTAGAACTCCACGTACCACTGTTTTTGTTGGCGCTTTCCAGAGAGGTAAAATATGTCCCAGGGGTACTCCCAATGACTTTATCAAATGCTGCGGCGGGTGTGTTGATGCCTGTCCATCCCGCTTCGCTCATTGTGTGGTATCGCCCTTGACACGAGGCCTCGCTGCCTGCGTAATCTGTGTAGAAGGTGTTGTAGTCTTCGTAGAGGACGGAAGAGTTGTTCAACCAGGCGCTCGCTGCGGCAATGTCTGAGAGTGGGAGGGCGATGACCGTGCTTCCCGCAGAGACTGCATGCAACGATTGAAGAAACAAATTAGCAAATGACCCTCAAAGAAGTACACGGAGGGTAGACTGGATTTCAAAAGTTCGTGATCCGCGACACAAGAGCAGCAGTCAAAAGGATTCAGTCGACGCGAACGAACAAACTAACAACGTGCGAATAGCTGTCAACCAATTTCTTAGCGCAGGTAGAACAAACAACACAGGGAATCAGTCGGAAAATGAGCTTGCAGGTGCGCATACATTTACCCAGCAGAAAAATTGAGACGAGCACAGGTATCGAATCTCGAGTAGTTTACAATAATCCAGTGTGACTTCACTTCTGCTCCTCCATATCCTTCCACGCTTCCTTCTCCCACACAGATGTGTGTTTGAGCGTGCATGTTCACGACTCAGCACATGCTCCCTATTCACTCGAATGCAGAATTCCCCTTTACTACTTAGTTTGGCATTCCTTTCGCAGTAAATCTCATTGAACTTGCTGGTTTGCTTTGCAAAGCTCTCAAGATGCTAAAAAAGCTCTCAAGATGCAAGATGGAACTTGACTTCACCGCAGAAGTTGTGATCACTGCTGCATTCACGTACGTGACTTACTGGTCGGATTGCAAGGAGGGTTCCCAGAGGCAAAACCAGCATTGCACGCACACGTAAAAGTCCCTACGGTATCTGTGCACATTGCATTTCCATCGCAATTGTGGGTGTCGGTGGCGCACTCGTTCACCTCTGCAGATATAAGGATGGAGAGAAAAGAACACAAGCTCTATGTCTGCTCAACTGTTCCTCTTTCATCGGCCTCCCCGTTGAACTTACAACTCGGGGGGGCACACTGACAAGAGGGTGGACTGACTAACAGGAGAATAGACAGAATCACACAGAGGTAAAAGAATAGCCGGGTGAAGCATCGGTCGATTTTTTCGGTACACGTTACATGCATGAGCTTCTCTACTGCTTACTTGAGCAAGTAGGCGGTGTTCCCTTTCATGAAGAGTTCCCGACAGAATCTCCTGTGCAACTGAACGTGACGGCAGCAGCACTGTCCAACGCATAACCGGGGTCGCATATGTATGTGAACGTCGCCGTGTCTGCGGTGTTTCCTGTCTGCGAAGTGTCAACCCTTTGGACGTTGGAGCCGAGAGTGTTGGGTTGGGGGTCGTTGGCTTGGTCGCAGGAGACAGCTGCAGACGCGAGAAAGGCGGGAGATAGTACTAAAGCCCCATCGTTCAAAGAAGTCTCTTCTTCCAATTGGAAACTTTTCGTGACTCTTTCCAATAAAATGATAGTCAATAAAGAGCAGAGTGAAAAAATAGTGGAGAGCATGTATACGAGTTAGATATGAAGCAAATACATTTCATCCTGTCGCAGGAGTATCCACTCAAGGATGCGCACAGACAGACGAGAAGAAGAGGCTAGCAGCGTCTTCCTTCCTCTGCCTTTGCGAGTTTGACTCAACCACCAGCGCCATGCCGTTTGCCATGGGTCCCACTTTTGGCACAGAGTTGCTTGTCACTGACCATTGCATACGACGCCTTCTGTGGCACTTCCTGCACACACATGTTCGGGAGAAGTAACTGGAGGTTTTCGAATGAACCTTAAAATCTAGACCGGTGCTCACATGAGCAACCTCTGAGTCATTGAATGCGTGTCGCCACTGCTTTCGCTGAAAGCGTCCGACCTCAAACTTAAAGCTTTTTGTGTACATGTGAGGTCCGTGAAAGCGTAGAAAAGAAATACAACCCTCAACAGGCTGACACAGAAACCATTTGAGCGTGCTGTTGTACTTTTTTTCTTTATCAATACGAATACACAAATCAAAAACGAATCATCGACAAATATAAACGTCTGGACAAACGGGAAAGGTGGAGCGTGACAAGGTTGAGGAAACTCGCCCGGCTGTAGCTAGAGACAGGGCAAGGGTCTTGTTTCAGATGATACAGCTCCTTGAATGTTACTGGTGACCTTCAGCATAGAGCCTCAGAAAAGGTATCTATCTATTCCCCTAACCTTCAAATCCACTGTTGCATGTGCAAGTAAAAGAGAGCATCATGTTGTTGCAATCCGCGTTGCTGCTGTCACAGTTGTGCACTCCGTCTACGCACTCGTCATCTTCTGCAAATCATCAGAAGGTTTGGTCAAATAAAGGCCGGGGTAACTTGAAATTAGTCAAAGTCTGCCAATGTATCCGTCAGTCTGTTCTGCGATTGAAAGACTTCTGTCTGCCTGCCTTTCTGTTGCTCTGAGCAATCAAGGGCCGATCGGGCCGTCTGCCTACCCGTCTCCCTGCCTCTCTACCTGCGTGCCTGTGTGGCTTTGTGTCTTGCCCGGCTGTTTCCCTGCCTGCTTGGTTGCCTGGCTTTGTGTCTGCCTGTCTATATTCCCGGTGTGGCTGCCTAACTGGCTCTGTTTCTACGATAAGGGTGTAAGAGGGAGGGGCAGTGCAAAGGGAAGGAACCCCATTAAAAGCAGAAGGGCAAGTAAAAATGACTGACGAGAAAATTCACTTTTATGTCTGGAAGACTGAAAAAGAGACACAAAGACAAAGGAACTTCCGGGAGGCCGTGTCTGCCCAAAGCACTTTGGATGTGTCTCAAGCTCAAACTATGATGTGGAAGACTTTTCAAAGACAAAATGCCTCCAGAGTGCGAATTCACAATTTAGAAGAAACACCGACCAGTGGCATAAAGTACAATATCTGAGAGTGTCATGCTCTGAGTCTCACTTCCGGCCCTTCTCTTGACCGTCAACTTAAAATAGTTGAACGGCCCGAGGGTGGAGTCTGTCATCGTCATGACCTTCGTTTCCCCCTCACTCCACTTGTTCAAGTTGTCGAACTCCCCGAAAGAAGTCCAGGTGCTGCCGTCCGACGAGCTAAACATTTCCGCTTTCCCGGGAGCCCTCTCCATGTATGATGTTGCTCCAGTACCTGCTGTAATGCCGTACGCGTATGTATGGATGAAACAGGGCATCTCCAAGATCAGAGACCTATCACAGTCCGTCATGTCTGCCCCGTTGATCCCGTCACAGTGCAGGGCAGTGCTGGTTGTCTGAACAATACTGTTGATTGCTGAACTACCTCCAAGAACGCGGTCGAAAGCTCTCGAGGGAGGTGCCTCGTTGGATATGAGAGCGTTTGAGGAGGTTCCAGACCTGTTCATCCAATCGTAATTGTTGCTCGCTCTGAATCGTCCGGTGCAGTAGGCAGTGCCACTGGAATAGTCTATGTAAAAGGTGTGATGTCCTCCTGGAGATACCACAGTGCTGTCCTTCGTCTAGAGGCTGCTCTGTCCGATATCGGAAGGAGGGAGGTACGTGCCGGTTGCTGAAAGTAGAGAAATGGAACAGCGTTTGCAGAAGTAGAGGGAAACACATGGAAACAATGTCAAACAGCTGGAGGCAGACAACAAGGAAAAAACAAAGGAAGGAGCAAGCACATCGCCTAGCTCCGGTCTCTCTCTCCTTTGAAATGAATGAAATTAGGAGGGCCCCTCTGTGGAAGGAAGGAAGGAAGGAGGAAAGAGGATCGGAGGACGGGAAGGCAAAAAGGAAGGAGGCTCGTGGCACGGATGGGATGAATCGCAGACGGAAAGAGAGAAAGCTGCAGACAAATTAATTTGGGAGTGCGAAGTCTAAGATCGAACAAAAAGCAGCAACACGGCGCAGGTAGATATCAATATAAAAACCATCTCTCTCGGAGATCAAAATAAAAACCATCACTGTCGGAGATCAATATAGCAACCATCTCTCTTTTGCCCTCCCCGTGTATGTGCTGACGTATTTCGACATATATGGGGGGGGTTCCTCCCTTCTATGTCGCGAGGTTGGAGGCATCTACAGTGCAGTTGAAGATGACAACAGCAGACAAAGTCAGTGCAAACCCTTCAGGACAGGCATAGACGAAGATGGCAGAGTCTCCGATGTTTCCAGCCTGCCCCCCCCCATCTATCTGGCTCACATTGGCGCTCAGTGTATTTGGTTGGGCGTCTGTGGCTTCGTTGCACTTGAGCGTGGTCCCTGCAAGAAAGAAAGAAAGACAGACAGACAGACAGACAGACAGACAGAAAGACAGAAAGAACGCAAAGGACGAGAGGGGCAACCAGGCGATGAGGAAGAACATTCTAGACAACGTCAGTGGATATCAGTAGAGGGATTACAGAATTTACTCACACTCTCCGAGGAAGAGCTTCCGGATCATAGAACTCTTTTGTAGAAACCTAGGACAACTCAAAAGAAAGAAATCTGGGGGCAGCTCACGCCCTCCGATCAGAAATCTGGGGCAACTCAAAAGAAAGAAAATCGTGTCTCAAGCGCCTCTCACTTGAACAGAAAATCTCATATGTTGTCAGCGAGTGCAAGAAAGAGGTAAATAGGTGACCACGCAGGTTGGCAGGCATAGTGACAGAAAGACAGATACAGACAGACAGATTCAAACAGACAGAATTTCTGGCGGACACAGTGCTGGCCTAATAACCTGCTCTAACAATCATACAGACGTGAAATACGCATATAAGCATATGAGGCGTCAAAGGGAATACATGAAGAGACACCCAAGCTTGCAAACGGCTGGCAAATGTTGAGATTGGCAAGAAAAACATGAAGACAGGTAAGCAAATGGGCCGGCTGCCTGGCAGACAAAGAAGGGGGCAAAGAGGCGGCTAGAGGGACCAAAAAGTTACCAGAAACTGCTTCTGTCTTCGGTTTTGTGTTTGTGTGCTGCTCAAGGAGGGAATCTGTGTTTGTGTGTGGTGTTGATAGGAGATCTAAAGGCAAACGGATCGACTCATTGATGCCTAGCTAAAGCAAGTCTCAGATTTGATTTCTCATAGAGGCTGGCGGATGAGATTGAGGTTTTTCTAGGAGAGTAAAGATAAATAGGAATTTACAGGTATCATGGACATGCAGCAGCGCAAGCAAATTCAGTCCTCTTACCATCAAAAATAACAATCGGATCGATTTCGTAGAAGGTGGTGTAATTGTCTCCTCCACTGTTTCTCCTTTGAACGATGAAGCTAATGTACTTGAATGGGCCCATATTTAGGTTTCCCATGAACGTTTTTTCGTTCACGCCGTTGACCGCTCCCCAATCAGTCACCCCTTCAAAACTCGTGATGGTTGTCCAAGAGCTACCATCGTACGATCCATCTATAAGCATCTTTGTGGGTACCCAAGACGTGTCGTAAGGGGAGTCCGCTCGAATTTTGAGTAAGAACGTATTCAGATAGGCATAATATCCTGTAGGAAGCTCGAAAACGATCTGCTGGTTGCTGTCACTCACATAATTCGATCCTCTTGTCAAACTGTTTTGAGTCCAGGCCATACCATCCAAACCGTCGACCTCATCAAAAGCCCCCGCAGGGCCATATGAACTTGCATCGTTGGTCAGAGCCGCCCACTCACCAGGACACGTTCCAGAAGAGGAAGTCGCCACCATGCGGTCGTGCCCCTCCCAGGCGCCACTCACTGTCCAGGCCGATGTGGCGGCGCCAATGTCACTTGGGGGAATGGCCTCGGGGGTTGGAGAGCCTACAGGCAAAATTTCATGGACACAGAGAGGCTGTTCCCTTCTCTTCAGTCGGACGTTGTTTCTTTTTATCT
>JAHBMJ010000613.1:12500-44047 GCA_018398765.1 Chromera velia | reverse complement strand
GAAGATTGGGAGTTTGGCCTTCACGGGGCAGTCCAGCTGTCTGATTGCCAACCGTGTCAGCCGAGTGATGGACTTGAGGGGAGCCTCGATGACGATTGACACGGCAACGTCTTCGTCTCTGGTGGCCCTGGACGTGGCAGCTCGAGAGGTTAGGGGGGGGAGGAGCGAGACTGCACTGGTGGGAGGGGTGAATTTGATGCTGTCTCCTCAACTGTTTATCGCTCTTTGCAAAACGAGAATGCTGGCCCCCGACTGCCGATGTAAGACTTTCGACGCCTCCGCCAATGGATATGCGCGGGGTGAGGGTGTCATTGCGATTGTGTTGGAATCGTTGGAGACGGCGAGACGGCGAAACCGTCCCGTGCTCGCTCTTGTGAGGGGTACGGCAGCGTGTCACGACGGCACAGCCCCCTCCCTGACAGCACCCAGACGCGACAGCCAAGTGCGCCTCATGCGAGAGGCTCTGATAGATGCCGGGGGGGTTCTCGGGAGGTCAGTGGCCTACATCGAAGCCCACGGGACGGGAACGAAATTGGGGGACCCGATAGAGGTGGGGGCTTTGCGTGAGGTGTATGGGGAGGGGAGGGACAAGAGGTCGCCCCTTGTGGTGGGTGCCCTGAAGACGAACATCGGTCACCTGGAGGGGGCGGCGGGTCTGGCGGGGTTTCTGAAACTTGTGCTCGTTCTGCAGCAGCGGCGTGCCCCTGCGAACCTGCACTTCCGTTCTCTGAACCCCCACATCGACATCCAGGGATTCCCCGTACTGTTCCCTACAGAAACCGTGCCGCTGGAGCCACCCGCGGCGGCGGGGGGTAAGCTGATCGGTGCCGTCTCCTCTTTTGGCTTTGGGGGTCAAAATGCTCATGCGATCGTTGAGGAAGGCGACCGTGACGCGTTCCGGTCGTTAGTTGCCCCCCCTGCCCCAAGTCTGTTTCCCGAGAGCGTGACATTTCCGTTGCCGCCGCTGAGAAGCAACAGCGACATGGTGGAGGACGGCACCAACACCGTGGAAGCGATGGAGAAACCGGCGGTAGGTTTTCTTACTCAGAAAGGAGAGAACTGGTTGGCAGGGGGTGTTGTCTTTGGCTTTTCTGCCACAGAAAGAAAGAAGGCCGATCGGCTTCTCTCTTGTCTTTCTCTGCGGTAGGATGGACAGATGGCTCGTCGGATTAAATTGAAGCAGCAAGGGAAGGGAAAAGATCGGCTTCTGTGTGCCGTTCTTTCCCTCTCGCTTCTCGCCTGTTCCTAGTCTCCTTCTCTCGGGAGTACTTTGCGAGGGAGGCCCTTTTTCTGCTTGCATCGTTTTTGTTTTAGCCACTGAGGAAAAGAGTCTTTCTTTCTGTCTGGTTTTTGTTTCGGGGGGTTCAGCAAAAGGGCCACCCGGCATTAACCGAATGATCGAGGCAGGTTCAGGCGTATTTCATCTTGTGCTTGTGGAACTGGTTTTTTGATTACTCGCTTCAAACATGCATTCTTTTCTCTTCTTTGCGCGCTTCCGGCTGCCTCTCTCTCTTCCATCTCCATTAATTGTGCTTGTTTGTGCAGATTGAGAGCATGGTTACTCGCTTCAAACATGCATTCTTTTCTCTTCTTTGCGCGCTTCCGGCTGCCTCTCTCTCTTCCATCTCCATTAATTGTGCTTGTTTGTGCAGATTGAGAGCATGGTGCGTGATGCTGTTGCGGCAGTGTGGAAGGGAGGGGGCCCGTCAGACATTCCACGCGACGCCCCTCTCCACGAGCTCCTTGACTCCCTGGCAACAACAGAATGCTGCCAGAACCTCTCCACGCTCTCTGGGGTCTCCATCCCTTCCACAGCCCTCTTCGACTTCCCTACTCTCTCTGCGCTCGTTGACCGTATCCACTTGCTCATTGAGAGAAGTGTGCAGGGTGTGAGAGCACAGAGAAAGCAGACGCGAAGGATGACCAGACAACGCTCTTTGCATCGGACCATCACAAAACGGCCCCATTTTTCCTCTTTCGTCTCGAGCATTTCCTCACTGAGTGTGTCGGGGCCAACCCATTTCGATGTCGCTGTGTGCGGGGTCGCGTGCCGTCTGCCGGGGTCCTCCAATTCTGCCGGAGAGTTTTGGAGGACGCTGGAGGCAAAGACCGACTGCTTCTCCGCAGTGCCTCCGGAGAGGTGGGACCACGCGTCTGTCTTCTCTGTCGACGCCGACGCCCCTGGGAAGACGTACGCGAGGGAAGCCGCGTTCATCGACCGGGTGGAGATGTTCGACAACTCCTTCTTCGCCGTCTCTGCCGCAGAGGCCCGACAGATGGACCCTCAACAGCGCCACATGCTCGAGGTCTCATACGAGGCTATGCATGCGGCAGGTTATGAGAAAGCCGACCTTCGGGGAAAGGACATGGGCGTTTTTATTGGGGCCTTCAATAACGACTGGACAGTCCGGAAGGCCGAGCCGGTAATTTCCGGCATTGAGGGCATCAACCCTCTGACTGCCACAGGAGAATGCCCCTCAATTATCTCGGGCAGGCTCTCTTATTTCTTCGGATTCACAGGGCCCTGCATGACCATCGACACCGCCTGCAGCGCGTCCCTTGTTGCGATGGACATCGCGATTTCGAATCTGATGTTATCGAAGTGCGATGCCGCGCTGGTTGGGGGTGTGAACCTGATGCTGTCTCCGCAGCCGTTCATCTCATTCTCAAAAACGAGAATGCTCTCTCCCGACTGCAGGTGCAAAACATTCGATGCCTCTGCAAACGGTTATGCAAGGGGAGAGGGGGTGGTTGCAGTGCATCTGGAAAAGCTTCGCAGCGCCAGGTCGTCCGAGCGCCCTGTGTTGGCTATTGTGCGGGGCTCTGCAGTCAACCATGTAGGCCGAGCGGCATCCCTGACGGCCCCAAGAGGCCCAGCCCAGCAGGAGGTCATATCCCAAGCCCTCCTTACGGCGGGGGTGGATCCGAAAGAGGTGGCCTACATCGAGGCCCACGGGACGGGAACGAAATTGGGGGACCCGATAGAGGTGGGGGCTTTGCGTGAGGTGTATGGGGAGGGGAGGGACAAGAGGTCGCCCCTTGTGGTGGGTGCCCTGAAGACGAACATCGGTCACCTGGAGGGGGCGGCGGGTCTGGCGGGGTTTCTGAAACTTGTGCTCGTTCTGCAGCAGCGGCGTGCCCCTGCGAACCTGCACTTCCGTTCTCTGAACCCCCACATCGACATCCAGGGATTCCCCGTACTGTTCCCTACAGAAACCGTGCCGCTGGAGCCACCCGCGGCGGCGGGGGGTAAGCTGATCGGTGCCGTCTCCTCTTTTGGCTTTGGGGGTGTAAATGCGCACGTGGTTGTGGAGGAAGGGGACGCAGATGCGGCCCTCCTCCTGAAAGGGCGCCGCCGCCCAGTGACTGCCTTTCTGTTCACAGGGCAGGGGTCGCAGTATTTGGGTATGTGCAGGGACCTGTATCGGGAGGAGGGTGTGTTTAGAGAGGCTCTTGACCGTTGTGAAGGTATCGTGAAGGAAAGAGGGCTGCTGAGGAGCGGGCAAGGGTGCTCGCTCCTCGAGACAATGTTTCCAGAGGAAGAGACAGAGGAGGCGAAAAAGGAGATCAACCAGACACAGACGTCTCAGGTCTGTCTGCTGTTTCATCTACTCTCTTTTCTTTCTAACCTCCCTTCTGCAATATTCCAAAACCAACGCCCGTTCGACATCTCCTTACTATTGTACACGCGTGCATTCACACACAGAAGTTCGCTGACAAATATGTGCGATGCGTGCCGGCAGCATTGTCTTGCCTTTTTGTCTCCTAGGGCCATCCATCTTTTTTAGTCTCCTCAGCCACCCTTCTCGGAAACATTCGTGCCAAGACAGAGTCCTCTTCCATCGTGCATTTTGTCTGTGCCCTCTCTGTTTCTGCGTGTGTGAATGTGGGCATTCAGACATGCAAGACCTTTTCTTGGAGCCGTCTGCATCGGTTTGTTCCCCTTCTGCAGGTCTGTTTGTTCGCTCTCGAGTGGGCTCTCTGCGAGCTCTGGAAGTCGAAGGGCGTCAGTCCCGACGTCTGTCTCGGACACAGCCTGGGAGAGTATGTGGCAGCGACCGTGTGCGGTCTGATGAGCATCGAGGACGGTCTACAGCTGATTTCGGAAAGGGGGTGGGTGATGGAGCAGGTGAAGGGGGGGGATGGAGTGATGGTGGCTGTCCCTCAGGCATTTGAGGATGTCGAGAGTGCGTTTAGCTCGGTCAGAGAGAAAGATGGGGATGCCGTTCTGGAGCAGACATCCGTCGCAGCGATCAACGGTCGGAAGAGCTGCGTGATCTCCGGACCGCGCATGTGTGTGCAGAAAGTATTGGATCAGTTAGGGGGGAAGGCAACGTTCCTTCCCGTGTCGAACGCTTTTCATTCCCCCGTGATGAGCCCTGCCGAGCCCAAACTGAAGGATGCAGTGAGAAGTGTGAAGTTCAGTCCTCCAAGACAAGGAGTTACCCTGGTCTCCTCTGTGACGGGAGAGCCTGCTGACTTCTCTGTCCTCTCAGATCCCTCTCACTGGGGGAGACACCTTATTCAGCCCGTGCGTTTCATGGACGCCCTGCGTACAGCTGTGCTCGATCTCGAGGCGTCGGTCCTCATTGAGATCGGACCCCGGCCTGTCCTCACTTCCCTGAGCAAACTCTGTCTGTCGGCTGAGGAGGCAGGGGAGGCCGTGTGGGTCCCGTCGGCCAAACCCAACACCGACACAGCAGAAGAGTTCAAGAAGAGTGTGGCAGCAGTTGAAAGAGCGTCAAGAGGGGGGGTCGTGTGGAAGCACAGTCCCTTTCCATGGATTCCGGGAGGGTCTGGAAGAGACAACGTGGGGGGGGAGGTTGATGTTGAGGAGGGCTCATTGGAGGAGCGGCAACTCGCGTTCTCCTCAGCTCTCGCCAGCACCCGTACTGAAATGGAAATGGATACATTCGAGACCTTGTCCTTGTGCTTCTGTCACACCTTCGCAGAGGTCGGTTTACTTCTCGTGGAATGATACTGCCTTCTGTTCTGGTGGAGTGGATACAACCATAGAGTGATTTCCCATTCCAATTTTTTAGTTCTTTCTTTCACCTTAGTCCTTGCTGAAAATCGCATCTGCCCTTTTCTCCTCTCTGTTCTGCGGTGGATGCTGGAGAGGCGTCTCGTTCTTTCGCTCTCTCTCTCTCTCTGTGTGTGTGTGTGTGTGTGTGTGTGTGTGTTTCTCGTTTCTTTTCTGTTCTTCGCGGTTCCCCTTCCAAATCTGCAAGCCCTAGGTCGCTCAACCTCTTTTTCTTTCTCTCTTGTATCACATGTGGTTGCAGGTTCTGGATGTGGAAGAGTTTCTCCCCGAGGGCGACTTTTTCGAAGAGGGGGGGCACTCTCTCCTAGTGTCAGAACTAGTTGCTGCGATCGGAAGGAGGGGCCTGAAGGTTAGTGCCTCGGACGTCTCCCGTCTCCGCACTCCCGAGAAACTCGCTCAGTACATCGACTTGAGGAGACGGGAGGATCGAGAGGGAGAGGGAGCGACTGAGGAGACGGGGGAGGACCCGGAGGCCCGGAGTGGGAGCACGGAAGTCGCCAGGGGAGGCGGGGCCATGTCAGGAGCAAGGGGGAGCCATGAGGAGGGGGAGGGGGTGAGTGCCTTGAGGGAGTATCGTCTCCCTGTGTGTGCCCAGATGGAAATCGGAGTGGGGTGGCGGAAGGTGATGCCTCCCTTTGTGGTGAACATGATGACCCCCCACATGCACAGGTAGGGTAGGAAGGATTTGAAGGAAGGAAGGAGCAGGAGCTAGGGCAGGCAGGGGGGGGGACGCATGGTGGGTGGGATGTGTGAGCTTTATGTTTGAAGCTGTGACTCCTGAGTTTTCTTCTACCGATGTGAGGGAACGGAACAGCGAGTTCACGCAAGGGACACAAACGCCAACGTTGTGTCCTTCTCCCCTGTAGTCAATCAATCAATCAATCAGGCACCTGACAGCACGTGTCAGATCACCCCTGTAGTCAATCAATCAATCAATCAGGCACCTGACAGCACGTGTCAGATCACCCCTGTAGTCAATCAATCAATCAATCAATCAGGCACCTGACAGCACGTGTCAGATCAATCGAAGTCCTTTTCGCAGTGCTTGCTCTGGTCTGCTTTCTGCCGTTCGCTAATTTGGATTTGTGTTGCATATCCTTCGCGTATGAAGAGACGTGGTTGCCCGCAATGCATGTCTTACTGCAGGTCTTACTTCGCCTCCATTCTGGAATTTCTTCTCGCGTTCTCTTCTACAGTGGACCCCCTCTGCCTTCGTTCCGTCCTCCGACAGATCTTTCGAGAACACCCAGTGCTGCGGTCGAAGATCAAAAAGCCCGGAAGGGGAAAGGGGAACAGTGTGCTGACTTGCTGTGCGCACATTCCTTTGGTTGCAGAGGTAGAGGAGGAGATGGAGACTGAGAAGAAAATCCCGTTGGTGATCGTCAAAAAAGAAAGGGACCTGGAGGGAGTAAGGAAGAAGATGAGAAGGCAATTGAGCAAACTCAATGGACTTCTCTGCGGGTTCATTCTTGTAGAGGAAACGTCCGTGCTCACTCTCTTCGTTCATCACGTCATTGCAGGTCAGTAGGCCGGTCTGAGACAAAAGCCACTCAAGCTTTCGCGACTTGCGCGCAGAACAATGGCCTCGGAAAGCCTGCTTCTTCTCTTCTTTCCTGGTTCCTTCCTTCCTTTGTTGACTTAATTTTCTTGATTTCCAGTCTGGTTGTGCGGGGGCATGCAGGGGACCCCCCGCACGGATCTTCGTTTTCTTCATTCCTCTTTGCGCTCATACCAGACAAACATGTTCATCATGCATAAAATGAAATATACACAATTACGTGCACATATAGGTAGGTATATGCAAAACTGCGTGCCAATGCACGTGATGGGGTCCATGCAGACGTCTCCACTGTGGCGTTTCTGGCCCGAGCCATTGTGAATGGGTACGCCGCAAGGAAGGAGGGGGGCAGCTTCCATCCTGTTGGTGCTGGGTGCACTGCGGCAGCAGCAGAGGGGCTGCAGCTGCCCCCTGCAGAGCCTCCAGCAGGCCCTTCCGCCTCCTCTCTCTGCCGAAAGAGCGGGGGGGCCTCTGCCTCCCTTTCGACTTCCTGTGAGACCGACCTGGAGGCCGCCTTTGTGGGTGATTATTCGAAATGGGAGACGGAGATCGGGCCCCAGGTGGCTGAGGGGAGAAGGGGGAAGGGGAAACTCCCATCGCACAAGGAGCTTGCAAAGGGAAAGGTACACTTTGGCCTGAAGCCGGATGTGCCCCTTCGGTTTCTCTCACCTACTTTCTCATCCAGGTAGGCCGGTCGGTGGTCGTGTGCTTGCATTTATGCAAAGTGGGGGCGGGCAAGCAAAAGAGTACCGACCGTGTACTAGCATGAAAATAGGGGGAGGGCAAGCAAAGTTGGTTCCCTCTAGGGGTGGGCTCGTAGGGAGTCGGTGGGCAGATTTTATTGAATCGGTACTCCGCTCCCCTTTTTGTCTCTTGTTTGGCTTTCTTTGTGGTCTGGACAAGAAGGTGTTTTTTTCAATTTTGATTCGCATGGAATGTGAAGTCATTCTCGTGTGTCCCTCGCTGTGTGTGGTCAGATCGATGTGATTGATTGAATTTTGTTTGTGCGTGCAGAAGTTTCGAGTCCTTCGGTCCGGTCTCTCTTCCAGTCTCCGCACTCCCTCGCGGTATCTCTCCTCGCATCCTTCTGCTCACCCTGTGGCTGAAGGCGATGAGGAGGCTGACAGGACACGAGAAAATGATTGTGGACGAAGTAGTGGACCCCCGTCTCTCTGACTGGTTGCCTCCGCAGTTTGCACACACGTGGGGATCTCTGGCAACTATCGTCCAGGTAGGTCGGGGGGGGGGTTGTAGTGGGGCAGTTTTTGTGTCCACTAGCAACTCTTCTGCGTGCACTTTGTTCGTTTGTTTGTTTGCAGCGGTGTGTTTTTCTTTCGGCTCGATACATTCGGGGGTCCAAAGAAGGAGACACCCAGATCTCACTCACTGTTGTCCCCTCTTCGGAGGCCGGGCCTCAGACAATGCACTGTTCTTGTTTTCCGGACGTGTTTTCCCATTAACCTCGCTGTGGAAGCACCTGCGTGTATGCATTTGCGCTGATCTTCTCTTTCATCAGGAATTGAACAAGCCTGCTTTCTTCTTGGCTTCCTGTCTGTCAACAATTAACTTGCAGTGGGAACTTTCGTTTGACTCTTCTCTGTCGGTGGAGGAGAACGCCAAACAGATGGACAGATCTTTGAGGGCCCAGATGGCAGAGACGCCTACTTGGGTGAAGGCGTTCGGGTGAGTCAAGTCGAGTTGAGTTGATTTGAGAACATACCTTTCTCTCTCTCTCTCTCTCTCTCTCTCTCTCTCTTCGGTGTGATATTCATTTCATAGAACTCTTTCTTGGTATGGTCTTGTTCTGAAGAGCTTCGAGCGAGAGGCGGGAGGGGAGGGAGCCCTTGGATTCCCTCTCCACTTCTCTTCTCTTAGCATGAAGGTTGCCGCCGCTCTATACGTACGGAACTGTGCCTCTGTCCCTAGCTGTCTCTAGTAAACCTCTCGTCGCTTTGATTCGTTCGTTGATCGTTCGGGGCTGAATGTATTGGTGTGACTTGAATTAGTCGAATTAATGCGAATGTGTGAATGTGTGAGTGATTGCAGGTACGCGAACGGACGTCTTCAGCGTTCCTCTGGTTGGATCTTCAATTTCTTCGAGATGCCTGACTTGAAGGCGGAAGGGGGGGGGGCCCTTCTTCAACAACGCCCCCTCCCCCACCGGTCTGCCATCCACCAGTTGGAGAGGTCCTTGGAGATGTGGATGCCCTGCAGCCCGCTCCGTCTAGGGGAGAATGGCCAGGTGAACTTTCAGATCAATTTCGACACTTTCAACTTCAGTCGAAAGAAAATCAGGGGATTCGGCGACGTGCTTGCGGAGGAAGTGCTCAAGTTCTCTGCTGCTGCGGCGGCGTGCAGAGTTTCTGGTTCTGCTTTGGGAGGAAGGGGGAAGAGAAGAGGGTGATCAGATTGTTGTCAGAGGGGCGGAAGGAAGGAAAGAGATGCGCGACTGATTGCACGAGGGAGTGCTAAGTGAGTGCTCTGGATGGCAAACAGAAAGAAAGAAAAACAACAGCAAAGAGACGGGGGCCCGACAGACTTTCATTTCAGCCTTCACCTGGAGGACGAAAAGATCCTGATGTCTGTACATGAATGTGTGCATCCATCCGTGAACATTTGAGTGAGGGAAATGAGATGTTTGATTCCAAGGGGGAATAGAGAGAAAAGGCAGCAGAGGAGCAGAAAACGCACAGTTTCGATCCGGTGATCCGGACTTTGGGTTTTGTTTCTTTTATCTTTTGGCTTGCTTGCTTTCTTTTGTTGCTTGAAAAAAGAAAGATCTCATTCTTATTCATGTCCCCTGTCCTTGTATCGTCCGTCTTTCCTTCTCTCTATTTCTGTCCCTTTCTACCGGTCTTTTTCGATTTTCGATCGACCCCTGCTTGAGTGTGTGTCCATGAGATCGATCTCAATTTATAAATGTGAATACCGAATGCTCTCTCTCATTATTTTTCGTTTCCGTTGTTTGTTGATGAAAAGGAGAGAGGATTGGGGGGGGGGGGCAGATTCGTAGTCTGCGCATGGGGGTGACCTGCGCAGAAAGTAAATGATGGCTGCTGCCGGTCCCCTCTCTCTCTTCCTTCGTCTCCGTGTGCATCTCTCTCTCTCGATCTTTCTTTCCCTCATTCCTTCCTTCCTTCCTTCCTTCGACCCCTGTCTGTGCTTGCGCGCAACTCTGGTTTCAGATTGTCCTTTGTTTCTCCAGTGCGTCCTTGTTCCTCCTGCTCGTTCATTCGTCTTCTCCCTCGTTTCTTCTCTTGATGTACTTCGCCTTCTTTCTCTTTTCCTCACTCCCTTTCTTGCTCTTCTGGTCTCTCTCCCTCTCTCTCTCTCTCCCTCTCTCTCTCTCTTTCTTTCTCTCTCTCTCTCTCCGTCTCTGGCTGTGGGTGTCAGGAATGAAAGTGCATAAAAAGAGTCCTCTCGACTGATGGTCTCTCTTGACAGAAGAGAGAGATTTCGTTCAACGCATGCTTCAGAGATTTAACTCGATACATCTGTGCGTGAATTAAATGGGAAAGCAAACGCGCGAAGTTCATGAAGGAATGAATGCGGACGGACGGGGTAGCGAGGCAGGCAGGCTTGCATCCATCGGTCTTCGTTTTTGTGCTGCAAAGCAAAGACTGGAGGGGGGCGATCGCAGTCTCGTGCATGTATGTATCCACGGGTGCATGTCTCGATGGGAAATCGAGCAGAGTGAGTGAATGAAGGAATGAGAGTGTGCATGACTGCATGAATGACTATTTGTCGTTTTGGTGTTTTGTGATCCGGCAATCGGCATTCTTGTTTGCGTCGTTTTGCGTGAGTTCATGCGAAAGCAATGTTGGCCTGTGACGTCTTTGAGTCAGGGTCTCTACGTCTGTCTGACTGTTGCTCACGATAACGATGACAAAAGGCAAAGAGGCGAGGTCTATCAGGACAAAGGGAAGACGCGAGGGGTGGCTCAGTCAATCAAATTCATCTTGTCTGTAGGTGGAAAAGGAGGAAGGAAATCAAACGGAATGAATTCTGCGTCCTACCGTCACGACAAAATCAGATTGTATCACCTGGACAGAGCGACCTGTTTTTGCTTTGTTGACCCTCCTGTTGCCTGCTCGTGTTTTATCCATCCGAAGCACAAAAAGCAAAAGCGTTTACACGCCTTTTTGGTCTTGTTTGCATGGAGAGAGAGACATCATGTAGTCGGGGGAATCTCGACGAAGCCTAGCGCTTGAATTTTGACGTGTGTGTAAATTGAGGAGGGACGACTTCCATCGGTCCTCTGTAGAAAGGTTTTTTGGGGAAATGCTGGACTCTTTTTTCTGGTTGGTTGCAGGCGAGGTTTTTTCCAGGCCAGAAATTATTTATTGAATGTGCGCACCGGAAAGGTGCGGAACTGGTGGAAGGTTTTGAATGAATTAAGGAGGAAATGGTTGCGAGCAGCAATTTTTCCTATGTATAGCGCACAAGACAGCGCGTCATTGTGATGTGATTTTGTTTGCTTGTAGTGAATTAAATTAAATCGAAGTGTATGTTTCCAAGCACGAGTGCATGGGTGACTCCATGGATTGTGGGTCTCTCGCTCAATCCAACTGATGCACGCATTTGGCCGCCCGCACATGGATGGATTGAGGTGACCACCGGCGTACATGAGACAACGCCCATGCGGCCATTTTGTTTGAGTGCATGCGTACCCGCCGCAGTGAGTGAAAGTTCGAGTTCACTGGGGCCTGTCACATCAGGGACAAAGAAACACGAGGATGCACAAATTCTTTCGACCACGCAAGTGAGCTAGGAAGGAATTTATCGATCGCTTGTGATTGTGCATGGCCGTACGTCCGTGCGTGTCGTATGGATCGAGATTACTCGGAGCGTTCTGATGATGAGCGTTGTTTGTGTTTCGAGCTAGGTTTTGAGCCTAGTTTTGAGCAACATGGTGTGCAACGTATCACTTTTAAAAACGTTTTGGCACACGGTTTTGCAAAGTAGCTTTTGATATATTCTTTCCTATACTGATCATATTTGTTAGCATACTGCTTGTTCATACCATATCTAGTACCATACACGTTTACTCTCAAATGAGTCAGTGAGTCAGTGACGGTCACTTCTGTATAATAATAAGATCATCATCATGTATATCATCGCAATCGGCCTATAATTAGGCGTTTAACGTTCCGTGGCAACGTACGAGGCAGTTCGGTTTTTTATAACAGCAGTTCTCTCTTAAATAAATTTAATTTATAACTGATAAGTGATGAGTGATTTAGTGGTGCCCTACAGTACTGTCGCCGTTTTGTCTTATACAGATTGCCCCCGTAAACGACAGGGGGGTATATCTCATCGCTAAGGCTCAGACCATACTCCGTGGCCCGCCTGGTTTCCCAGGCCGCTAACAAACAACAATCTGTCTGCGCTTTGTATGCTGTGGTCAATAGACTGCTCAGAAGGGACTGTTCCAAAAATCGATCTAATGAAATCGATCAAATATACTTAATTATATAAAATCTAATCTTTTTGACTAAGTCTAAGACTAGGTTTATCTTGGTTCAGGCTGGCTGGCTTGGCACTAGAGCCCTCACAGTAGTATATATAAAAGTTAATAATAATGATTTAACTTATTTTAGAGTTGAAGTATTGATTCAGGCAGTGTAGCGTGGCATCCTAGAAAATAATAACTTTTCCCTGCCTAACGTTAGAAGTATCCAGCTAGCTCTAAAAATGGATGACGATGGCGCGTCATAGTCATAGTCATAATTAATTTAAAGTTCAAATAGTAAGTTGTATATAAGGAGATTTATACCTAGTTTTATACGTCTAAGACAAATTACTAGATAGAACCTAGAATAGAACTTTTGAATTATTATATATATTTTAAAGATAATATTTACGATAGTCCTAACGATAGTCATACATAGTCCATACCAGTGTATAGTTAGCCTGGTAGTTAGCCAGAGTAAGCCAGAGCCCTAGAGGCGGTTCGCCAGCTTTAATATGGCTTTAACCAACTCAAATTAGAAATCAAATCATGACATTAATATAGTATACCATTATACGTGTATTAAGTGCTGATACATCGATGACTTGAAATAATAATTTAATGTATAAGACAATAAAGAGAATATATATGTTGAATCTAAAGATAATAAAGTTTGATGCTGTAGGTTTTTTTGGTTTTAGTTTGCAATATTTTACGTCTATTTTCAAAACGATCTATGCGAGGTTGTTTGGATTGAAGGTTGTTCGTCTTACTTGCTGGCTCATTTGCTGTGTGTGCTGAGCAAGAGGTTCCAAAATTTACGTGCTTGTCTTGCATTTGATACCACAGAACTGATGCTAGTGCCGGGCGGCCGGACATTGCCGGACCTGCCAGTGCAGTTGCTGCTGAGTGATTTCTCACACACACAGTATAACAATACACAACTTTTGAATGTCTTTTCGCTCTGAAGGATTCGGTTTTTATCGATTCATGTATTTGCAATTTGAGTCTCCGCAGTGTACGCAAATGTACGAGCGACACACATACACACACACGCATACACACACACATTCGTTGACTCTTTTGCGCCTGATCTCAGTCGGTGGTGTGGAATCCATACAAAGCGTGCAGCGTTTCTACCCGCTGGCTTGGAATCAGGCAGGGATCCATTCGGCTGGGCAGAGAGAGCGTTTGTTTCTCTTCAGATCCATGGTGATTGTTTTCCGAAGCTTTCTTTTGCTGTACTCATTCTCACCCTGCCAGCGTTCCTACAAAGAAAGACCAGCTGCCTGCCTGTTGTTTCCGTTGCCGATGGAAGTAGGCAGGAGGGAGAGAAACGAGGACAAACACACACATGTCATACAAAAGGAGGAGGGGAGGGAATGGGGGGCGGAGATAGAGAAAGAAGAGAAAAAAAAGAGAAAGAGAGAGGGAGGAGATAGGAAGAGGGCACGGAAAATTGCAAGCATGCACACACCCATCATATACAGGTCCGTACTTCGGCCTTCGAATTATTGTTTCATTCTCTTGGTTGTTCGCCTGTTTCCCTCCCTCCCGTGGATAGATGGATGGATGGATGGAGGGGTGGATGTGTGGATGGACGGAGGGATGGATGGGTCGGTGGATCGATGGATGGATCGATGGAAGGATCGATGGATGGATGGTTCAGTGCGAAGGAAGAAAGGAAGGAAGGAAAGAAGGGAGGAAGCTAAGCTCCTCGATCCAAAGATCCATGGACAGGCATCCAGTCCGTTCGGTCGGCCGGCCTTTGGACGACCATGCTGTCACGTTTCAGACTGGCGATCAAACGAGCGCTCTTCTCTAATTCTCTCTCTCCCATCCATGCATTCTCTCACAATACATTCTTTCCTTTCCTCCCCTTAGTCGCTGTTTGTCTTGCTTTCCTCGGTCCCATCTTTTCTTCGCTTGGCCTTCTTTGTTTCATTTCGATTTGCGCCCCCCCCCCCTCTCTCTACATGTCCGTCCTGCACTTAATTCTGTCGATTCCATGCAAGCAGTGTCCGTCCGTTTGTGTATCGGACGCTGGGTATGTACATGTGAGCAGCAACGTAGAATGAATTCGTCATTCTTTGTGACGAAACCTGGTAGAGAGAGCAGGACTCATAACAAATATTTCACAGCAAGAGGACGCCTTCTGCAGGGTTCTCACCGCCCCTTTACCTCTCTTTCTGCCTTTTCTTTTTTTTGATTCGTTTTCTGATGACTGACTTACTAGACCATTCTTCCTTCTGCATGCAGGTCCTTGAAATTCCCCCTGGAGATTCTTCCCTTATGCATGTCGCGCATGCAACAACAATGCTTGCTTGCACGACCTTTTGATTTGATCATGTCGAGGTAGCTGCAGGCTGACTTGACTGATATGAACATGCATTCTGTTAATTCTGCAGTGGCCCCCTGTTCCCTGGCCAAAATTCGTCAATTCATCCTGCCTGCCTGCATCCTAACGGGGGGGATCTCTCTTCCCCGGCCCCTCCCACATGCATTTAGGTCCCCCCCTCCTTTCTTTTTTCATTTCTTTTGCAAGTCGGAGTACGTTCCCTATGTCCCTACCTGCCCCGCCCCCCGTCCCCCCCCATTCTTCCCCGTGGATTGGTTTCTTCCCTTTACCCACCCATGCACTCCCCACCTCTGCGCCTCTCTCTCATTCCATCTCGTCCGGCGGCGACAGTCCCTGTGCCAGCAGACGCTCCTCTTCGTCGGGGGGGTCCAGCTGCATGCATGCACGCATATCCAGGCAGTCAGTCAGTCTGCGGACGAGTAAGCCATGCAGTGTCAATGAATTCATTCACTTGATGGTTTAATTGGAGAAATTTCCCTTTTCGTCCTTTCCTTCTTCCATTCATTCATTGATTCATTTCTTCATCGATCGGCGTGGCGGCACACTGCAAGCACAACCCGAAGCTGAGGGGGGTGAAGAAGAAAGTGATAGATGAGCAGCATCATAATGTCATATGGTATGTTTTGCCTCTTGACTTGAACAGAGAGGCACTGCCAGAGAGTCAACCGAGCATCTCACGAGCATCACCCCTGCACGCACCCCCCATGCAGACACCCGACCGACCCCGTCATCATCTTTCTGTTCGTCGGAGAACCGGAAGGCGGATGGGACCATGGAGACGAATGGATCGAGCACGGAAGACCGGAGAATCGCCCAGAGGAGGAACATGAGGAACATCACCCACAAGAGAGGAAGGAGGAGATAGTCGATGATGAACGTCGACGTGTTGGCAACGATGAAGTCGACCATGTCCTCGATCCGGAAATTGGAACTCAGAGCAAACATCATCAGGTAGTAGAAGCAGAAAGTCAACCAGGCGCCTCCCACTGAGTACCTGCAGGCAGGCAGGCAGATCGGGCGGGCGTCAAAAAAAAATGAAAACACACAGGCATACATACAGAGATCAGAGGACGCCGAACATGATCGACTCATTCAAAGAGTTGCATGGGGAAGTGTCAAAACTGTCAGGAAAGCACCTTGATCTCATAGCAGAGTTGCATACAACGCAGAAGGAATGAAATCAGAGAGCTGGGGCGAGAGAGAGGGACGCATACAAACGTCAACTGACCCCATGATTTCCTTTGTCCTCACTTTCTTCACCCATGTCCTCCTCTCGCCCGCATTCATCATCCATGGTGACTCTGGTTGCACAAGGAGCTCTAATTCGGAGACCCTGCTTCCCTTCACCATTCTCTCGTGTCTGTCCATGTACGGCGTTCTCTTCTTGAACATCTGGTCACAGAAAATCGGGATCGGCAAACTGAAGAGCACAGAGAGGAACATGCCAATCAAAGTCCTGATGGACACCTCGATCTTCGCAAATGGATCCTCCGTGAATTGGATCGAGATGAACGGAGTGCCGATCACACCGCTCGTGTCCGTCCCTCCGAAGAAGAGTGCCGTCACCTGCACGACGCACCAACGCACACGCGTAAACAGACAGAGACGGAAGGAAGGAAGGAAACACAGCAGAAATGGATAATGAAACAACCCAAGCGCAGACAGAGTAGCATAGTGCACATGCAGAGCATCACACTGTGCAAATAGAGAGAAGGCAAGGAGAGGGAGAAATAGAGGGTGGAAGCATAGTTCAAGCCCAGAAGGAGGCAGAAGAGAAGCCGATTCATTCCTGCAAGCACTTGTGACCGACCGACTGACAGCCAAAAAAAAAAAAACGGACCGACAGAGCAACCGACTGACTGACTGACTGACAGTGAGAGCAGTGAACCAGGAGATTGCACTGAGGAGCCACCTCTGGATTCTGGTCCTCGACGGATTGTTGTCGTTCGTCTTCGTGATCGGGTGGTCCCTGCTCTCCCTCACACACACAAAGGGAGACACACAGGCAGGCAGAGAGAGAGGGGGGAGGCCAGGGTGACACTTTGAGAGCGAAGTCACTAAGTGAACTGGAAGGCGGAGCAGCGAAATATAGCGCACAGGCCGATGGAAAAGTGAGAACAAAGTGAAGGGGCCAGGAAAAACCATGGCATTGAAAAAAGGCTGGCAGCAGAAAGATGAAGATGATGATGGCAGGAAGATTGACAGACCTGATGACGACCTGATAGGCGAACTTCCAAGTTGACCACGTTGTGAACCTGAGGTTTTCCTGTTTGCTGAAGGCGAGGTTGTCTGCCGATTCGTCCTCAATGGCCTTCTTCGCCTCCTTCTGGACGAGGTCTGCGAAGTCTTCCTTTGTCATCAGACGGAGACTCGACCATCCTTCTGGCATCCCTGCCTTCCTCTCGGCCAGTGTCACCGACTCCCGTGGGGCTGCTGCCGCAGCGGAGAGCCCACGCGGCTCCTTCGCGAGAACCTCCGAGACGCCAATGCCGTCAACAAGCTCACAGGCAAGACGGAAACGCATGCCGTCAGAGAGCACGCAGACGATATGGAAGAACCTCTCCCCCTCAGTCGATGCCTGCATCGTGCTACTGGTCTCTGAAGCCTTGGTGGCGTTCGGCCTGTTGGAGCTCAGAAAATTCGTCTCGCTCTTTCTGGGGGACGAGTCGTCGCCTCCCCCCTCCTGCACAAGTCCCGTGATGCTTCTCGCACTTGTGCCCAGAGACTTGTCCCCTCCTTCTCCCTGTTCCACGGTGGAGCTTCTCTTCTTGTCGCCTGATCTGTCCACACACACCTGTTCGATGAACTTGAAGGGCATCACAAGGGCTGGCTGAGGAGCCCCGAAGACGTTCTTCTGGAAGTCGCTTTCAGTCATCCCGACTCCCTGGGCGAAGAGCTTGCGTGCAAACTCGGGGAGGGTCTCGTGGGCGTCTGCAAGGAGAGTCGCGCGGTCCTTGGCAGCCACGAACACGGAGGTCTCCCTCTCGGGGGGCCACTTCATCCACCCGCCGTCATCGTCTTCTGCGTCGTCCTGGTCGATGCGGACCTTGTAGCAGAGTGGCTCGAACTGCAAATCAAACACAAAGAGACGCACACACAGTATTGTAGGGAATGTGGATTTTGCTCAACATCATTCTATGCGTCTCAATTGAAGCATTCGCAGCGAGAAAATGCAGGAGAGATGAAGCAGAGAAAAAGCGGCAGAGAGAAAAGGGAGATCAAGAAATAATGAAGCGACTGACTAACCAAGAGCCCTCTGTCGGTCAGCCGGATCACGTAGACGATGTCCCTGTCTCTCTCAGTGCCGATGTCGATGAATCTCTTTGATCGGGTACCCACTGTACTCTTCCCCTTTTTGAACAACGACAGGGACTTTCTCGGTTCCATCGATTGAGACGTGGAGGGAGCGACGAAGTTTCTGAAAGAAGTCCCCGACTGACTCTTTCTGCCCTGCGTCTGCACAGAGCCCTTCAGAGAGGTCATCCCTCGGAACACCAAGGTGCCCTGAACAAGCCCCAGAGTTTTTTTCATCGCAGCGTCGCCCATTCCTTTATGGAGCTGCTCATCGAGTAAATCTGGATCCTGAACGCTGGCAACCTCCACATCGTCATAGGATTCATCGTCTCCCTCGTCGTCCTCTGCCTCGTTCGCGTCTTCTCTCTCTCTGTTCTTCTCTCTCGAGAGCTCTCTCCTCTGCACCCCTGCCGGAGACCCTTGGAGCGATGGCGTCTCCGCAATCTCGCTCATCTCTTCCCCGACTGGGGTGAAGGAATCTGTCTGTGCAGGGTTCTCCATATCTTCGTTGCTTCTGCCAGGAGAGAAGTCCTCTCCCTCCTTCTCCAACAGAGACAGCGACCCACCGACGTCGATTCCGAGTTCCTCCATCTCGTTTGCTTCGTCGGCACTTTCGGTGTCAAAGAGGCGATCGTCTGTCGGTCTGGCTGGAAGGGCGGAGCCTCCGAACCGGTTGGGGCCCTCGTCATCCCCTTCGCCGGCATAGACAGCAGCCTCTTCTATGAGGTCCTCGAGAGTCTTCAGTGCATTTTGGGCTTCTCGGCGTTGTTGGGGGTTGACAGAGATCGTGAGGGATTCTGTTTCGTCTGCCGCTGCGGCCTCCTCGAGACTTTCGACTGAAGACCGGGCATTCGGGGGGGCGATGGGGGGTATTTTCGGAGGGGGTGCATCTAAAGGCCTGTCTCTGAGGGGGGTCTCGGTGAAGACAGGCTGCTCCTGGTGAGTGCTTGCGAGCTCAGAGCCTGAGACAAAGGATGAACTGTCATCAGTTTGAGCGAGTCGCTCCATCACCATCGCATACTCTTGCCATCGATCCCATGCCCTCTGAGCGGCAGTTGGGGAGACCGTGTGTTTGAGTACCTCCTCCTCTTCTGCCGTCTTCCGCATGGCTCCTGTTGCCAACGAGGCTGCTGCTGCTTGTGCCAGTTTGGGCATTTTTCTTCTGAGGACGTTGAGAGAATCCACGACGGCATTGTGGAAAGGGAAAACCTTCTCTCCCCCGAAGTGGAGGGCCAGGCGGACAACGACCAAGGGGGACTCAGAGGACGAAGAAGCAAGAGAACCCGCCCCTGCATCGAGGAAGGAGGGATTCGTCCCGACCACACTGTCTCGTTTCCCCGGAGGCGCCACTCGTCCCACGGCCCCGACAACCAATCTGTGGATACGCGCCCATCCCGGTTTTGTCGTCCGGTCCTGTCTCAGATACTCCCATGTGGCCGGGTCTGCCCAGTCGTATCCCTTCGGCTCTTTCTCAGCCGTCTGGTTGACGATCCACTTCAGAGGCCCCCCCTGAGAAGTGGCCTCTGCGATGTTGACCTCAAAGCTGACGAGCTTGGGAGGGAGAAGAGTCGTCCACATCGTTCCACGGGCATCGAAGGCCTCTCCATCGTCTCGCTGGGGACTCATCAAGTTCGCAAGAGGAAGCATGAGGCCCTTCCACTTCTCCTCCGTGCTCCCATCAGACCGTCGAGGCAAAGGCCGGCCGTCAACCGTCTGCAGGAGAATTGCCCTGTCTGTCAGGTAACATGTGGCCTCAGAAGCGTCAATCGACGCGTCGCCCTCTCGCGGTTGCATCCCTCCAAGGGTGTCTACGAGGAGAGACGAGAGCGTGCGGCCGTCTGCCATCATCTCGGGAGAAACAGTACGGGCCGACACCCCGGCCAGGCAGGGGAGTGGGGCCCATTCCTCGAGGTCCGAGTCGTCCATTCCCGCTGTAGAGAAGGGCATCACGATGCTGTGCAGCTGGATGGTGTTCGAGGACGTCTGACCGCCTTTCCGTGCCGCCACTTTCGCTCTCCACTTGCGGGCAATGCGCGAAGCCGCCACGTGCAGCTGCTTTCTTCTCAGACGCGCGTGGGTGGAGACATACTGCTTGAGTTCGCCCTTTTCGATCACGTGCTTGAGGGCGGTACCCTTGTCCATGCCCTCTTCCTCCTGGAGTTTGGTTGCCATGGACCGGATAACCTTCAGGTCCTGCACCGTCTCCGTCTCGTGCATCGTTGACTTCTTCCCCTTCTTCGTCCAACCACAGAACCTCTTTGCACAGATCGAGCACGACTCTCTGCAGGGCTTGCACCTGCACACATTCAATTATTGAAGGTTCACTCACTCCGAATCACTTATTCATCCAGTCACTGATTAAGTTTCCCAGTCAGTCGGTCGGACGGTCATTCAGCGAGGGTGGTTGGGGGGGATTGACACAGTCAAACAGGACAAGAGAAAAGCGGGAGAATGTTTGAGCCAACGAGTCTGTCCGATTCCTGTGCGTCAAGGAATGAGAAGGTCAACATCCGTATGTATAGTCCGCCAAGTCGTTTTTTTTGCATGCTCGTATGTTGGACTCCTTTTTTGAATCGCTTCTTTTCTCCTCTCGATCCTCCAGCCGAGTGACTGACGTCAACCACATGAAGAGCGCCTGCCAGAAGGTTGGGGGTCTGCCCTGTCTGATTCTTCTGATGATCTTCTCGTTCCTCAAGTACAAAAAGGAGAGAAAATGGAAGTCGTGCTGGTTCTTCCAGTCGTGCCGAGCAGCTCTGCATCCACACGTACATCCATGTACACATGATCCGTACATCCATCCATCAGTCTATCCATTCACGCATGCATCTATGCATGCCATCAGATCATTGACTGACCGGTCAGACGCTCTCTCTCTCACGATCGATCAACGGAAGAAAGAAAGAGAGAAAGAGGGGTACAGTCCTTCCCTTCATGCAGGGCCCCAGTTGACCTCTGTCGGTGCATTGCAGGCGCACAACGTTTGAGCATGCGTTGAAAGAACGAACGAGCTAGGACATGAGCGGTCCAGACTGAAACTGCAGCACGTGAGCCGACGAAAAGGGCCATGCAGGGGCAGAAGAAAAACAAACACCATGCATGCACATGCAAAACAGTATGATAAAAAACACAGGAAGGACCACACATGCAATGCACTGCAATGCAGACTGACAGCACAAGGAGGACCAGATAGAAGCCGATGAAGAAGGAGATCACCCAGATGACGGGGTTGGAGGGGTCTGCATTGGCAGCAGCGTCGAAGTTGCTTAGCGGTTCCTCGTTGATGTCGTTGAAGATGTCTTTCACCTCCTCCCCTGCAGAAGGCGTCTCTTCAGCCTGCTGAGTTTGCTCTGAAGAGGGGGCTGTGCTTTCCTGAGTGGTGCCTCCGAACTCAGTCAAATGACTGCACCGACAGTGGAGCATCGTGGCTGTGCTGCCAGTGCCGGTCTCGCATCCCTCAGTTGTCCAGGCACCACTCGTATCGTTCCAGTAAGCGCACCCCGTCTCCATGTAGGTCCCCCCCACAGACCCAGTGGTTCGAGTCATGGGCACCATGATGTCGATGAGGGTGGTGAGTCCAGAGACGGGGACCTGCTGGTTGCACCTGTACAGAGAGAGGTCAGAGGACTCCGAAGCAGCACCCGAGGAGGTTGAGGAGGGCAGCACCGACCGCGGACTCTCCGAGAAGGCCACCGACGTCGCAACAACAGCCGACGAGGCCGGGCACGCGACAGTGGGCGTGGTCACTGCATTCAAGTAATCCAAAAGCATGCGTATGTAATGAGATCAAAGTTGTTGCCGTCGACGAAAAAAAGCACAAAATGGACAGCAGGACAGGCTCCCAAAACATGAGTGAGATGGAGGGACACAATAGCAGAGCAGGGAGACAGAGAGGGAAAGCAACTCGTCGACAGACAGACAGACAGACAGACAGACCGACCTGCAGGAATAGGAAGTGCCGGGAAGGAGGCTGACATGCCAGAGGAGGCCGTCACACCCGCCTGCCCTCCCTGCATTGTGGAGAGGCCAAGAGGAGAGGAGGAGATGGAGATGCCACCGAAGGATGTCTCCTGCATCTCTCCTCCCGGAGGCTGGCTCTTTGCCATCGCCACTGCAGCCAGGCGCGCGATGTTCATGATACGCCCCGCACCGTCGTTCATTTTCCCTGGTGAAGTCGTGGTGTTCGTGGAGGGATCTCCTGAGAGGGCGTCGGTCGTTCCTTGCTGGTTCCCGTAACTGAGGGGACGAGTCGCATCAGAAATCGTGAGAAGGCAAAGGAGTTTTGATCATCACATGACTGAAGAGATCCCCTACAGTCTGAAAAAAAAGTGATTCTCTGTTTATCCTTTTACTGAGACACGCAAACTCTTCTAGCAGATGCCTGCAGCACGCACGCAGACAGACAGACAACTCAACCGACCGACCGACTGACTTTCCAATAGAGACGATCGATGTTGAGATGGACGACGCTGCCGAGAGCATCGCTTGGACCGTCGAGACGGGAATTTCATCCTCGGAGGTCACCGCTGCCGTCATGGCTGACTCGAGAACAGTGGCAGCCTGCAGGGTCACAAGACGAAAGGAAGAAGCGTGATCGCACAACATTGTCATTCGGATCGAAAACGCGTACCGCGCACACAAAGGGTTTGCAATGCGGGAGACTCGACGGTGTGGCTGGCAGGCAGCGATGCACGACGGAGAAATCTCGGGAAGGAATTCAGAAGGAGTGAGAATCCGATCCTTCAGGGGAAATTAAAGCCGTGTCTATCGGTCCATACATAGACTGAATGACAGACCGACCCTCTTCTGAATGTCTGCCTGTGCCGCCATCTCTGCCTCTGCGGCCTCGGGGGTGAGCGCGGTGCCTCCTGCCTTGATCGAACGGTCCGCAGAGGCAGAGGCGATCGTCGAGAGGTCGGCAACCGCGGACACGCTTTGAAGAAGGACCGTGGCAGAGGCGGCAGGCTCCATCTGAGTGACGGCACTCTCGAGGACGGAGAGTGCCGACTCACTGAACGCCTGCATCTCCGCCGCCTCCGCATCCGTGAAGGTGGTCTGATCCGAGTCCGCACTGACGTCTACCAGCGAGGTGGCAGAGGTGACAAAGGAGAGAAGCTGCGCGGAGCCGGAGCCCTGCACTGAGGTGGCCTTGAGGTCGATTGTCTGTTTGATGGTGTCTAAACTGGGAGGATTTGCGTTGGAGACGGTGAAGACGGACGATCTTGTCACCCCTTCGCTTCCTGTGGTGTCGCGTGCCTTCGCAATAATCTGGAAAGAGGACCCTTGGGAGCCTGCCTTCAGAACTGTCGTCAGCCTCTGCGCTGCAGTCCCTGAAGTGAATCCCTGCAACACCTGGTCTCCGTTTGTCACGTCGCTGTAAGTGCTCGTGGCAGCATCCAGCGTCACCTCCTGCAGGCAGAAAAAATTGAGACAAACACACAAGTGATCCTTCCTTCCAGAAAAAATGCAATCAACAGAAATGGAGGGCTGCTGAGAGAGGCACTCCATTCTTTTCAACAGACAGGCACACAGACAGACAGACAGACAGACAGACAGACAGAGAGACAGAGAGACAGACAGACTGACTGACAGACAGACAGACTGACACACTGACAGACAGACAGACAGACAGACAGACAGACAGACCTGCAGGATGAATGAGTACTCCAGAGTGTCTGTGGAGATGTCTGACGCCCACCCCGACTGTTCGAGTGTGAACTCAGTCACGAAGGCCTCCCCAGAAGAGGGGGACACGGACACAGAACCCCGAGAAGGAGGCCCTGTCACCTTCAGGACGTCAAACGGCGCCACGGGATTGAACGTGTGCCAGCTGTAGTCGTCTGCAATCGACGAATGCGTGAATGTGCAAAACAGATGGAGTGATGCACATCGGTCATGCACTCGCGGTGAGGCCGGGAAATGGAAAGTTGACGCTGTGACACGCAAAAAGCCATGGCATGGTGTCAACAAGCGGAGCTGGTGATGTACTGTGAACGGACAAACAGTGGCATAGTGCAAACAGTGCAAACACAGAAAGTCGTATAGTGAAAGCACGCAAACACTGAGAAAAGGACATGGTGTAGACAACGAAACACAGGCATGGTGCACACACATACACATACACACACACACACACACAGAGAGAGAGAGAGAGAGAGACAGAGACAGAGACAGAGACAGAGAGAGAGAGAGAGAGAGATTGAACGGCACAGCGCAAACACGCAGAGAGGGTTGTCGATGAAATGAATAGCTCTTGTTTTCCTTCCTTCAGTTTGGGTTTGGGGAAGGACATGTGGATTGATCAAGACAGAAACAACAAGTCCAGAGGCTCCATGTTTCTTTGCATTCCCAGCTTGCTTCAATCCTGCTGACGGGCTGTTGTGATGGCGCTCTGCAGATCGACAGCGAGGATCATGACCTCGTCGACGAGTGTGGAAACAACGGAGGAGGGGATGACCGCCCGGTAGTAGAGAACCTCCATCTCCGCGTCGCTTTCCGGGGCCCCGTAGGGCGTGTCGGTAGTGCTCATTGCGATTCCTGAAGACTGCAGCTCGATGGCACCTTCGGAGATGAACGTCGGGAAGGACTCCTCTACTGCGGCTTCGAGATTGGCCAGGGAGAGGAGCTCGGACTGGAGCTTGTAGACCTCGAGGACCGGACTCACACTTGGCTGAGGAGAGACGTATGAATAGTGCGAACAGAGCGAGCGAAATGCGTGAATGAGTATCTATCAAGAAAGAAGAGCCAAGAACGGAGGAAATGAAGTTAAAGAGGAGTGGGCAAAAGAGCATGCGTGAGAAGCGCAAGGTATGTTCGGAACAAACGTTTGGCTGCTTGTTGCTTGCTGAGAGAGGAGGAATAGCAGACAGTAAAAAGCGTCGAAAAGTGAAAAGGAGTGAGAGTGCGTCACATACAGATTCAACGGAGAAAGTGGATGTCTGTATTCGAATTGGTGCCTGCATGCCAACCTTGCACGAGCCCGAGGAAGACGCCGGAGAGGCCAGTGCGAGAACGAGGGTGATGGCTGCCTGGCTGGATACGAGGGCGGCCGAGTAGGTCTGTCCTGTCTCCGTGATGGTGGAGCTGATCGACTTGGTCGCAGAGACGACGCTCACCGTGAAAGCTGCCGCCGAGGCCGTTGCGGTGACGGGATAGACGAAGAGGCTCTTGGAGACGGCAGAGCTGGTTGTGGTGGCAGAGGTGACCGACATCGTGGAGTGAGTCACCGAGGCCGTGGCGCTGACTCCAAATATGTACTCCTCTCCAGCTGTCAGGGCGCCGCTTGGAAGTGTCAGCGTTTCCGCCGCTGCAGCAACTGCCGTCGCCGCCGTGCCTGTGCAGGCAGTGTCGGTGATTGCGGGGGGAATGGCTGTTGTGTTGAAGGTGCGGTGGGCGCACGTCCAGGTGAATGCGGTAACTCCGGGTGTGAAATAAGATGAGTAGAGGTCGGCCAACTTGTCTTTATTTGGATTCGTGGTGGCACCTGCACTGATGACGATCGGGCAAGCAGCAGAGGGGGAAGGAGGGGCAATGGTCCGGAGTTCAGGTGTGAGGGGGGCAAAGGCTGCGACAGTGACTGTGAAGTCGACAGTCTTGAAGGTCCCCGGGTTGTCTGTGAAGAACGCCTTTGCAGTGACTGTCGTGACGGAATTCTCGGGCAGAATTCCTGGAGGGAGTCGAAGAGTGTTGAAAGCAGGAGCCAGGTCTGCTGAGTTCAAAGTCGAGGAAATGTCAGTAGAGGAGGGGCTGGTCATCTGCGCTGACCACTCCACGCTGATCGCCTGCTCTGCAGAGGTGAGGGTGCATCCTGCGACTGCCTCTGGAATGCTCACTGCCACCTGCAGAGTGAGGGCTTCTGTGACAACAGCAGACACCGAGGTGCCTGTGACGGGTAACGACGGGCGAATTCCGGGAGTGACCCCCGAGGTGTCAAACGTGACGGTGAGGGCCGCGGAATTGCTCGTCGTGCCAAAAGTATTGGTGACTGTGAGGGTGAAGGCGAGGTCTGCCACCGTGACTCCCAGGCCGGAAAGGTGGGACTCGACAACGAGGAGATCCTCCGCGGTCAGGGAGAAGGTGAGGAGACCGTCAGAGTTCATGTCAGCAATTTCCTCTGTGAGAACGTCACCGCAAGCAATCGTGGCCCCGCCGGCGTTGTTGGTGCACGCAAGTGTCCAGGCAACACTCTTCGGTTCTCTTCCGGCAAGTCCGAGGCCTGTGACGGCCCCGGAAAGCGTCAGAGGCTGGCACCTGGAGATCTCGGAAGGACCCTTGAGAGTGACAGCGGGAGCAAAGGAGGTGACATCAACGCCGGACGGAAAGAGAACCTCCATTCCGACTGAGCTTCCCCCTGTGTACCTGACTCCGTAGATAGAGGGAGGGACATCCTCGAATGCATCCTTCCTCTGCAACAAACCACCTCCCATGCGAAGGGCGTCCCCAGGCAGGAGGAGACGGTCTGGAAGTTCGGGCTCTGTGCCCAGCGTGACGATGAGACGTCGGGTGGACGCCCATCTGCACTGAGCGTCTTCTCCAAGACTTGTGAGCGACGCGTCGTCGAAAAGACTTCCAACGAAACTACAGGGCCCTTCTGCGGTCACTGCAGTCACTGCTGCGATCTGCTCGGCAGTGGAGAGTGAAGTGTCGATGGTTGTGAAGGGCACCTGGTGAACCGCGATGTCCGTGTCGAAGACGAGGACGATCTCTTTCAAAGAAGAGGTCAGGAAGCTGATCGACCGCAGCTGCGGGGCTGTGACGGTCTTGCAGGTGTATGCTGAAGCGAAAGTGCTCGGGTTCAGGTTTGCATCCGTCTTTCCGGTACTCGTCAAGTATGTCTGCATCGTGTAAGGACACCCGATGCGCGCAGTGACGGTGTCGGAGGAGGAAGAGCACTGCTCTGTGCACTGCACGAGGGAAGATATGGCGGGGTTTGGGCCAGTGCTGTCGCAGATCGACGCGCCAGTCGGCAACGAATCGCCGCGAGAGACGGCACAGAGACGAGTGCAGTTTGAAAGAGATCCCGATCCCCAGGTGGAACAAGACCATCCCTTCTCAACCTGACAGAGGGCAGAGCAACCGTCTCCGTTCGCGTTGTTGCCGTCCTCGCAGATCTCTGTCGAGCCCCAGATGCCGTCTCCGCACGCGGGTACTCTGCAAGACTTTCCGGGGCCCGAGCTTTGTATCGTCTCGTAGTTGGTATCAAAGAACCCATAGTCCTCCTTGCAGGCACACGAGAAAGCACTGGCGGTGTCGATGCAGATCGCATTCGCGTCACAGTCGTGACTGTTGGCTGTGCATTCGTCGGTTCCTGTACGGAATATCAAACCCAAATGGATGGATGCACGTGCGGCAAAAAAGTAATTACTATACGTGCAGAATGAATTCGGACAGTTAGCAACTTGGAGGAAAACCAGAAAGAATACGCAAACAAGCTCGAAAAGGGATCGGCAGCCCAAGAGCTACCTTTCGACCCTTAGACAGGGACACACACATTGGAGTCAAATCAAGAAAGAAAGAAAGAAAGAAAGACAGGAAGACAGAAAGACAGAAAGGCAGAAAAGATTCAACCACTCCACTCACCTCCTGGGCACACGGGCCGAGTCGACGGGACTGCGTAGAAAGCCTTGGACCTCAACGGAATCGAGTTGTCGGCTGAGTTCAGATCCTCTGCACCCGTGCACGTCAGCGTGACAGCGTGTGAAGAGCAGTTGTAACTCACAGACGACGTCGCACTGAGTGCCGCTGCGTCGGCAGGCTCCGTCCCCGGGTTCTCCCTGGAGATGCCTTGTCCTAGAATTGCGTCTGGAGTGACTGCGAAGACGTTGGAGAAATCACTCGTAGAAGTCTGAGTGCAGAGAAGGTCGGAGGCTGTCGCAGCGACGCACTTGCAATTGTCGTTGTCGGGAAGGTTGGCGAATCGGTGGACGAAAACATCTGCACAGCTAGAGTCTGCTGCCACCAAAGATGCGCACGTGGCGGCTGTCACAGCGTTGGTGCCCTTCGATGCCGGTGTCCGCATGGTGGCCTTTGCGCACTTCGCCTTTGCACTCATCAGAACGGGCCCGTCTCTGCTACAGGTGGCCTCTGCATTCTCATACACAAACAAGGAGAAGCAAAGAGGTCTCGCGTAATTCCATGCATCATTTGATTGATTGCCATTGTACTTGTTTGTGGTTCCTTTTGAGAGGCACTGCAGGGAATTCGAATGTTACGCACAACTCACATCAGTCCCCCCTGCGCCGCCCTGGGCATTCTCGAGTGTCCCAATTCATCAAATCATATTTATTCAACTGGACGTACTGACGTGAGACTGATGGGAAGGAGACGGCGAGTTGGAGGTCAGATCCCGACGCCTGGCACTGCGCAGAGACGAGGATGGAGGCTGCGAGGGGCTCAGCGTCAAAGAAGAACCCCGCAGCAGGCACCACCTTCAGGTTAGCAGACTGCCCGAATTCCAACGTCCGCCTGCCGGGGAAGAATCCGAGGACCTCCAAATTCGTCGGCGTGGACGAGAAAGATGTCTGGAGAGTGCAGTTCCTCACTGCACCGGCCAATATCAGAAAAGCATGCAGGTTCGATCAGGGGAGACACCAAATTTCAAAAACACATGCAGCAATCTAATCAATCCACGGAAGGAGTGCAATGGAGACATGCAGCAAGCAATCGAGAAATCAAGTAACAAGCGGACGTACCATTGCAGACAGGGTAGATGTGTGATGCGGGTTGGAAGATGTAGTCTGTGTCTGAGAGAGAGCCCGCTCTCTTCCCACAGGTCCATGTCGCAGTGACGTTCGAGGAGGCGCTGTCTGCCAGTCGGTACCCGTTGTTGCACGCGTAGGCGACGCTGACGGTTGAGAGCGGCAGGGACGGCTGTGTCCAATTGGCGTCGCTGTAGATGCCCACGTTTGGCATGTACGCAGTGGTCTCCGAGAGCATGCAGGTGTCCTCTGCAACAGAAAGAATGAAGAACGGGTGGGGTCGAGAGAGAGTTAAGGAGAGAATTAATTCGAACTGGCATACACACAGGAGGTGTAGGACTTTTTATTCCGAAACATCAAACTGTGTACTTAAAGTGTGGTTCAAAGTTCAAGTCAAAATCTCTCGGGCTTGCTGCAAATACCCCGCCTCTTCACTTAGGCCAGCTTTGTCGTTTTTTGAACCAACGCAAGAGGACCATTTGATCCAAACTGGAATGGGTTTTGGTGGAGTAATCTACTTTCTCCCTTCCGGCCGATCAAAAGGCATAGAGACAGACAGATAGACCGACAGACAGACAGAGAGACAGAAAAAAGAAAACGGCTGACTCGGCACACACGTAGGTCCTCTCAGTTGGAAGAGATTATCGGAGCCCAGGGTCATGCACGTGGCTGAGCGCGTGACGGTAGCAGATGAGACCTCCGTGCCCACAAATTCGTACCCTGTCTGGCACTTGAAGGAAAAGGAGGCAGAAGAGGGCGAGTTCGTCAGGACCCCGCTCACGAGTGTGCCTCGCGGGGCTGTGGCGGAGAGAGTGGAGGAAGAGGTGAACGTCCGTGCTCCAGCGGAAGGAGAGGAGGTGCAGGTGTCCGCATTCACGCAGTTGCAGTCGAAGTTTGCCCCGTTGGGAGTGCATGAGATCAATTCCTTTTCTTCGCAGTTTCCCCCTGTGGTCATTACCGCAGCGCCGAGTCCAGCCTGCAGGCTGCTGACAGTGCCCAAACTTTGGGAGTCGGTGCCCGCCGCCGCACAGACTGACTCGATGGCGACGAGGACGGGGTCCGTAGGCTGACACGTGACGGCAGCGGCTGCATGCAGGAATGAGTAGGGAATAGAGCAAGGGAGAAATGATTGACGTGACGTGACGTGAAGGGGGAAATAGAAGTGAGCTGATGCCATTGGGAGACGGCCAATACCAGGCAGCATGGACCAACCAAAACAAGATCGTCGAGTCAACAAAGAAGAGTAGCGCGTCCAGCGCTCATTCCACCACTTTTCTTTGTCAAAAGAAGAGCAATCAATTGTCAAAGGCTGCGGCAACTCTGACTGAGTACATTTCGATGGTCTCTGACACTCTTAACGCGGTAGGCAGACAGCTGATACATGCCCTAACAAGGGAGGAGACAGAGAGAAACAAAAAGCTGAGACACATGCCTTCCCTAGCTTGATAGCTTGAGAGGAAAAGAAAGAAAGAGGCAAACGAAGGAAGAAGGCTCACCGAGGCAAACGAAACCGTCGCCTGTAAATCCGGGGTTACACGCACACGAGTACCCGCCGTTGGTGTTCGTGCACGCGGCGTTGGCCCCGCAAGGCGATTGTGCGCACTCGTCAACATCTGCATTCATGATCGATCGATCGATCGAGCCATCGATTGATGCATCCAGTGGCAGGAGCTTTAATTGATATTTCGTGAATCTCAAGGGAGCCGCATGGTACGTCTATGTACCAGTCGAACAACAATCATCACTTTCTCTCTTTCATTTGTGGACCTTTCCGCTCCTCTCATTGCTGGACGCAGCCTCGCATGCATGAGCTAGAGTTGGCCAATATTTTCACACAAAATTGTCCAGTAGGACATGCTGGCGGCTTCCTTGCCTCACATGCAGAAAGACTGTTCGAAGCATGCAAGAAGAAGCCACATGCACCTACCCGAGCACGTCTGTCCGTCTCCCTGAAACCCGGTTCTGCACTCGCACTGGAAAGACCCTTGGGTGTTCTTGCAGACATTCGAGCCGCAAGTGTGGGTCGACGCCGCACACTCATCTACGTCTGCACAATTAATGGAGAGAGAGAGAGAGAGAGGAAGTCAGGCCCACCATGTGGGGGTCAATGGGGAATCCACAGATAGAAACTGGGAGGAAGGTGCAATCTCACAGATAGAAACTGGGAGGAAGGTGCAATCTCACAGATAGAAACTGGGAGGAAGGTGCAATCTCACAGATAGAAACCGGGAGGAAGGTGCAATCTGAGTGAAGAAAGAGCTAGGCTTCTTTTCGATCCATCTGGACAGACATTGACAAAAAACAACTACCGATCAGCTGAACCTCTAGAGCTGGACTGCACAGACTTCTCCAGCGTTTTCCATTGCTTTCCCTGCATCACTGAGAGAAGAGAAGAGAAGAGAAGAGTCCTCTGTCACAAGCCAATCGATTGAGGAAACGAAATGACTGCAGTGTCAACTTACGCCTAGCTCGACACGTACGTACCGCTGCAGAGCAGACCATTCCCCTGGAACCCTACGTTGCACGCACACGAGAAGCTGCCGGCAGAATTCGAGCAGAGGGCGTTCGCGTCGCAGTTGTCCGTCTGGCCGCACTCGTTCACGTCTGCATCTCACGTACATACGGGGAAAGACATGAAAATGCGGGGACAAGTACACATACACACAGAAGGGGAAAGAGATAGGTGGGCCTGTTTCTTTCTTTGCAAGTCCTGACAGCCGAATAGAAGGAGAAGAGCCGCTGGCCTTCCAAAAAGCTCCACACACACAGATCAACGCATCACTTGCGAAGAAACAGACGGACCCAAGCATGTTGTTCCGGGTCCAGAGTACCCGCTGTTGCAGGTGCACGAGAAGGAGCCTTCGCTGTCCAGACAGAAGGCGTTCGAGTCACAGTCGTCACTCACTCCGCACTCCAGCTCGTCTGCATGGATGAATGGATACAGAGCTGATCGATAAATGCATTCACAGACATAGATGATGATACACGCACTCAATTAAGGAGGAGAGAAGAGAACGAGGGGTTTGTGCAAACGCATAGATACGATCAGAAGCAATCAAGAAAGGAGATTCGCATCTCATTGTTTCACTCATCAGAAGCAATCAAGAAAGGAGATTCGCATCTCATTGTTTCACTCATCACCGAGT
>JAHBMJ010000613.1:0-7500 GCA_018398765.1 Chromera velia | reverse complement strand
AAAAAACCATGAAAAGACCTTTCCAAGTCTGTTTGGTATTCAAGAATCTGCTGCTTGTCTTGACTTTCGATCAAATCAGGAGAAAAGAGAGGGGCATGTAAGCACCAGTGCAGGCATCGCACGTTTATCACTTCAAGCAAAAGTTCCTGGAGAAGCCCCAGGAAAATGCTGTCTGATCCTCTGAAATCGGGATGTCTATATCTCTTGCGGACCCACTCACCGGGTTGCCAGTTCTCGGTGTAGAGTTCAATTTCGCTCACAGCGATAATGCCGTCACTGTCTTGAGAGATCTTCTGCAAGGCAAATTTGAAGAAAGAGAACATCGTCCCGTTGGTCGGGGCCATGAACTTTCTCGTCTCCCCGGCGGCCCACCCGACCTCTCCCGAGTACATCCCGATTTCTGTCCACGTGCTTCCGTCTCTGCCTCCAAACACCGTCACCTTGCTCGGTGTGTTGTCGAGGTACGCAGAGACACTCTGCATTCCGAAGCCGTAGAGGTCCATCAGGCAGGGCGTCTGGAGAACAATCTCGACGTTTCCCTCTCCTCCAGACGTGAGCCCGGAGCCGGTCACAAGGGGCGAAATTATCAAGCCGGTCTTCTGGTTCGACGCTCCCTCCATTCGGTCGAACGCGCCGCTGGGGGGCCATTCGTCTAGGCCGAAAGTCGTGCAACATCCGTCGTCAGCAGACCAGCTGGCACTCGACATCGCCCGATAGCGCCCGGGACACACAGGGCCTGTGTAGTCTTTGTAGAGCGTGTAGATGCCGTTGTACATCACCGTGTCGTCCTTTGTCCATGTGTCGCCGTTGCCGATGTCAGAGGGGGGGATCTGAAGCACCTGAGCGCAGTTGTAGCCGTCTCCTGCGAAGCCCTGGTTGCACTTGCAGGTGGCGTTTGTGCCGTTGACTTGGCACGTCGCGTTCATGTGGCAGGTCATGTTGGCGCAGGGGTCCATGAAGGCTGCGCGAATCCACACACACGCACACACACACACGCACACACACACACGCACACACACACACACACACACACACACACAGATGCACACACACGCACACATTCACGCACACACAACACACATTCATACTCACAGAGAGAGAGAGAGAGTGAGGTCAAGGGTGAGGAAGTGTCGCCTTCTCACTGAAGAGAAGCACAGAGAGTGCACGTGAGGGGGACATAGGCATGTCTCTGAAAGGATTCCTTGAAAAACGCCTTGAAGCACAGGCCTCAAGGGAGTGCATCCTCTGAGGTTCTGCGCTGGTGTACAAGTGCATGTCATGTCTTTTGATCACACCAGCTTGATTGGTTTGTCCACTCGTCTTGTCTTCCTTCAGGCCCGTTTGCGGACTCCTTGGGAGGGCAGGCACCTTATTTGTCTTGGTGCCTCCCTGCGTGAGTCTGTCTCCCTGCCCGATGGACCAAGAGATGGACGGATACACAGGCTGATTGACTGACTGACCCATATGATCTGTCCAGTTCGCCGCGTACACTCCCAGTTCGTCGATTTGAATGTCCACATCGGTGGGGCTGTCCGCTTTCTGCGCGTGGAATTTGAAGAACGAAAAAGGGCCAAGAGTCAAGTCAGACAAAGGGAAAAACTTCTTGACCCCGTCGGTCCATCCAGTCTCACCGTCAAACGAGGTGAGGACATGCCAGTTGACGTTGTCCGTTGAGCCCGAGATCGTCATCTTGCTGGGAGCCCGGGCGGCGAAGCTTGTGGCAGTGACAGCGAAGGTAGCCACGTGAACCAAGCAGGGCACCTCCAGAGTCGCGTAGGTGATTGCGTCCGGCCCTGCTGCTGTGCCCGAATCGGCAACAGAGGACCATCTGAGGGAGTCTGTGGTCTTGCTGAATGCATTGTCGACAGAATTCATCGAAGCAGTTGCCACATTTGTCCTTGCACGGAATCGTCCTGGACACACGGAAGCTGAGGAGTCTGTGTAGAAGGTGTTCATTCCGTTCTCAGTCACCGAGCTGTCTTCCATCCACCCTGTGCCGATGTCAGTCGGGGGAATCGCGACTGCATGCATGGATGCATGTGAACATCGATACATATTATGCGGGGGTGAGAGGACACGAAGAGAGCTCAGAAGAAAGTGAAAGCCTCAAGAAAATGGAATTCCGTTCAGCCAGTGAAGGGGCCCTTGCGTCATTTGATTGCAGCAGACATATTAATATACATGGTCACCTGTAGATCGCACTCGTGGTCAGATTGCAGAAAGAAAAAATAAACAAGGAGGGAGGCGGTCACAACGGCTAATACTGCATATCTAGTGTTGTAATCTGGTTTGATGACCCCAGAAAACACATGTGCACGTGACAGAGACGACAAAGTGGTTCTTCTGGAAAGCGGTCAGGCGGTCAGGGGTCACCATTTTCTGCCTCCCCAAGCAAAATCTCACCGACACTTGAAGACAACACAAGTCCGAGTGCACTTTTCTCGACAAAGCGCGCACGCCCTCGATCATGAATAGGACACCTCCTTACCCACTCTGGGGAATGCAGAACGCTGTAGCATCTCCCAGGAAACCCGGACCACACTCGCACGTGAAGCTCACGTCCGTGTTGTTGCACATGGCCATGGGAGCACAGTTGTGCAAACCCGCGCTGCATTCGTCCACGACAACCGTCGCGTCTGCACGATCGATCGATAGAGAGAGAGAGCGGACAGAGGCAGGGATATTTGAGCACTCATATATCAATCCCAACGCACAAACACTCTGCTGAATCACCGAAAGCAGACGAAACAACGTGAAAAGCTCTCTTTTCATTTATTTGTGCGAATTGCTGTCCTACATGTCTGCTTTTCTGGCTGTGGCTGCCAGTCTGTCCGACTGTCTGACCAACAGACCTACCGACCTACCGACTGACTGACAGGCGGACAGACAAACTGACTGATGTCGTTGCTTGAGGAGGCGAACAGCTCAATGTCTGCAATTTGAAGAGAGGCGTCTGCCGCGTCTGCAATCTTTTGTATCCTGAATTGGAAACGAGAGAAGGGGCCCTGACGCGTGAAGGTGGGGAACACTTTGGTCTCCCCGGCCCCCCAGCTGGTCTCTCCATTGAAATGACCCACAGCGGTCCAGTTGGCCCCGTCGCTCGAACCAAACACTGTGGCCTTGCTGGGTGACTGTGGGCCTGCAACCACACTGTCATCGTGAGCACGGATGCCAAAAGATTCAAGCACGATGTCACAGGGTAATTCGATTGCGAGTTGAACGCCTGCATCTTCAATTGCGTCTGTCCCAATGTTCAGAATCGTGTTCGTTGTCTTGAAGATCGTCCGACTCGAAAACGTTCCGCCTGTCCGATCGAAAGCGCCGGCTGGGGACATCTCGCTTGTCCCCCACCCCGACACTGTGCCGTCTCCCGACCAGTCCACATTCGCCATCGCACGGTAGCGCCCGGGGCACTGGCCCCCTGCGTAGTCCTTATAGATCGTGTACTTTCCCACAAATGTCACGGAACCGTCTTTGGTCCACGTGTGACCTTCCCCGATGTCGGCAGGCGGAAGCTGGTACAAGGCTGCTTGCTCATGCGCAGAGACAGGGAAACACGGGAGGCGACAACGGAAGCTCAATGGCAGTAGGCCATAGAGACAGACATTGCTGGTATGAAAACATACGCGCGCACGCACAAAAGCACATAAATAAGCGAGATGAAAGAGTTCACTAGAGGCCACAAATACTTCAACACCATAAAGTGAGACGTAAAAGACACCATCAGAGTCAGAAAAAAGTCAAATCTGCCCTCAGGGACAAATTCTCCTCGGTCATTCAAGGTAAGTTCATTTCTTCTCTCCTTTTCGCCTGTGACCCTTCGCATCACCTGCTCCTCAGCTGCCCCCAGCTCTCTCTATCACAGTATTCAAAACAACTGGGCAGCTGCTGAGTGCGCACATGCTTCCACCGCGCAGGCTTTTTATCCAAATCCCATTCTGACTTCCCCCCATGCAGCCGACCTGGTGCACTACAGGAGGAGACGCCGTCGCCCACCAGTCCGGGGTCGCACACGCAGAACGCCCCCGTGCCGTTCACGTGACCGGTTGCATTTACGGTGGCATTCACTTGGCAAGTTGCGTTGGTGTGACATGATACGGTGGCGCAGGGGTCTGCAGGGAGGGAGGGACGGAGGGAGGGAGACCATCAAGAGAAAGAGGAAGATATGGGCAGCTGGATGGCGTAAATTAAGAAGCCAGCCGTGTCTCGTTTTTCCATCGATCGTTGCGAAATAATTTGTGCATGCTTTCTCCGCCTGTCGGTCCTCTCCTAATGTTCGTTCTTCCGTCCTCTTCAGCCGCGGTTCTGTGTTTCATTTCTCCACCTGCGCCAAGCAGGCCTTCAGCCCGGAGAGAATAGATGAGGAAAGAAACAATCCAAAAGATTACAGGACTTCACGTATTTGACGGGCAGAACTCCCAGGGCACTGACTGACTCAATTTCTCAAACCTCCGCCGGGGCACTGCTCGGCTAATAACATCAAGCGACGGGAGCTCTTTTCATTCTTTCCAAAATATTTCTAAATGTACCGATACATACAAGGAAACATTCAAGAAAGTCTTTGATATTCAGCTCTTCCTCGCAGTCATGACCTGCAGGAGCGACCTGGCTGCCAGCTGGAGGCCATCAGTTCAATCTCCCCTATCGTCACAAAGCTGTCGGTGGTCTTTGAGCTCTTCTGTACGTAGAACTTGAAGGTCGAATAGAGGGAAGTGGTGTCCGAGGAGGGAAACGTCTTCGTCTCCACTGGCGTCCACGTGGTTTCTCCAGAGAAGGACCCGATTTGGGTCCAGGTCTTCCTGTCCCTACCCCCAAAGACTGTCATCTTACTCGGAGTCTGATCCTGAGGGTTTCCTGCATCTTCCTGACTCTGCACTCCATAGGCATCAAGTGTGATCAAGCAGGGTAACTCGATGACGACTTCTACAGTCGCATCAAGGCCGCTGGAGGTTCCTGAGTTGAGGACGGACGGGAAAGAGACGCCCGAAGTGCCGGCACTGTTGCTTCCCACCATCCTATCAAACGCTCCAGAGACCGCCCATTCATTTCCACCAAAAGTGTTCACATCACCGCCGTCTTCGTGCCACAACGTGTTAGCCTTTGCCCGATAGCGCCCGGGACACACAGGGCCTGTGTAGTCTTTGTAGAGCGTGTAGATGCCGTTGTACATCACTGTGTCGTCCTTTGTCCATGTTTCTCCAGCCCCAATGTCAGAGGGGGGGATCTGCAGGTCCAGGACACAGCTGACGCCGTCCCCTGTGAAGCCAAGGTCGCACTCACAAGTGGCGTTCGTGCCGTTGACTTGGCACGTCGCGTTCATGTGGCAGTTGAGGGCAGCACACGGGTCTGCAGACAAAAAAGGGAAAGAGGAGAAAGGAGAGGCGAGGGTGCATGCATAAATGCAGATAGTCTCGATTCACACACACCCAAGAAAGTAGTAGTGATGTTCATTGAATAATCGGGCAGGAAAGGGCGGGCGCATATCTTCCTTCCTGTCAGATCGAGGCACCTGCATGTTACCTGCCGGCCTGTCTGGCCTTTTGATTGATGTTATTTGACTCTTTGCCTTCAAACCATCTCACTTAGAATGCCTGTCGGGTACTAAGATTGTCAGCACGTCTTTTTTGTCCAAGCGAGGAAGACGGATCCTTCCTTGCTCACTGCGGCTGAGGGTCTGAACACGTATTGTGTGTGTGTGTGTGTGTGTGTCTCTCTCTCTCTCTGTGTGTGTGTGTCGACAGGTGAGGCCACTGAGAACTGACCGTTCTGCCAGTTCTCGGTGTAGAGTTCAATTTCTCCCACGGTGATGTGGCCATCGCCGCTGGTTCCGATCTTCTGCAAGGCAAATTTGAAGAAAGAGAACATCGTCCCGTTGGTCGAGGCCATGAACTTTCTCGTCTCCCCGGCGGCCCACCCGACCTCTCCCGAGTACATCCCGATTTCTGTCCACGTGCTTCCGTCTCTGCCTCCAAACACCGTCACCTTGCTCGGTGTGTTAAGCGTACTGCCGCCTGAGGAGTCACTCTGCATTCCGAAGCCGTAGAGGTCCATCAGGCAGGGCGTCTGGAGAACAATCTCAATGTCCGCGTCTCCCGGTGAAGAAATCCCTGAATTCGGGGCAGAGCCAATAAGAAAGCCCGTCTTCTGGTTATTGGCACTAGGGGCTCGATCAAAGGCACCGCTGGGGGGCCATTCGTCCAGGCCGAAAGTCGTGCAACACCCGTTGTCAGCAGTCCAGCTGGCACTCGACATCGCCCGATAGCGCCCAGGACACACAGGGAAAGTGTAGTCTTTGTAAAGCGTGTAGATGCCGTTGTACATCACTGTGTCGTCCTTCGTCCATGAGTCGCCGTTGCCGATGTCAGAGGGGGGGATCTGAAGCACCTGAGCGCAGTTGTAGCCGTCTCCTGCGAAGCCCTGGTTGCACTCGCAGGTGGCGTTTGTGCCGTTGACTTGGCACGTCGCGTTCATGTGGCAGGTCATGTTGGCGCAGGGGTCCATGAAGGCTGCACGAATCCACACACACACACACACACGCATACGCACACGCACACACAAGGAACATACGCACTTACGGAACGAGAAAAGGAATGTGTGTGTGAGAGAGAGCGAGAGAGAGCCAGGCGCAGTAGTTATAGTCACACACACACACACACACACACACACACACGCACCAAACACACACTTACTTACGGAACGAGAGAAAAAAAAGTATATATGTGTGTGTGTGTGGGNCCCACACACACACACATATATACTTTTTTTTCTCTCGTTCCGTAAGTAAGTGTGTGTTTGGTGCGTGTGTGTGTGTGTGTGTGTGTGTGTGTGTGACTATAACTACTGCGCCTGGCTCTCTCTCGCTCTCTCTCACACACACATTCCTTTTCTCGTTCCGTAAGTGCGTATGTTCCTTGTGTGTGCGTGTGCGTATGCGTGTGTGTGTGTGTGTGTGGATTCGTGCAGCCTTCATGGACCCCTGCGCCAACATGACCTGCCACATGAACGCGACGTGCCAAGTCAACGGCACAAACGCCACCTGCGAGTGCAACCAGGGCTTCGCAGGAGACGGCTACAACTGCGCTCAGGTGCTTCAGATCCCCCCCTCTGACATCGGCAACGGCGACTCATGGACGAAGGACGACACAGTGATGTACAACGGCATCTACACGCTTTACAAAGACTACACTTTCCCTGTGTGTCCTGGGCGCTATCGGGCGATGTCGAGTGCCAGCTGGTCTGCTGACGACGGATGTTGCACGACTTTCGGCCTAGACGAATGGCCCCCCAGCGGCGCGTTCGACCGAATGGAGGGAGCGTCGAACCAGAAGACCGGCTTGATAATTTCGCCCCTTGTGACCGGCTCCGGGCTCACGTCTGGAGGAGAGGGAAACGTCGAGATTGTTCTCCAGACGCCCTGCCTGATGGACCTCTACGGCTTCGGAATGCAGAGTGACTCCTCAGGCGGCAGTACGCTTAACACACCGAGCAAGGTGACGGTGT
>JAHBMJ010000612.1:7437-45974 GCA_018398765.1 Chromera velia | reverse complement strand
GCCATACCCCCAGAAATCGCACTCCCCCCACTCTTCCCCCCCCCCCTTTGAAGGGAGTGATTCACCCTCTCGACCAGCCAGGCGAACAGACGGGAGTACACGGCCTTCGCCACCGCGTCCCTCACGTACTCAGCCTGCTCGATCGTCCTCGGAGAGTCGATGAATTTCTGCAGAAGGCAGGCGGCATCAAGGAAGGCACAGACAATTTACTCGAGAAGGAAGAAAGAAAAGCCAAGTGTCGGTGTCCAGAGGGGAGATTCTTCGAGAGGAATTGTTGATAGCATCAGACATTGATCTACAGGAACGTACGTACAGGCATACAACCAGCACACGCGCGCATACACAAACCCACACACACATACACACACACACATTCAATTCTTTGCGAACTCTCTGTATGCAAATCAGACCAAACTAGCAATGAGAAGAAGTTGCTTGTTTTGAATCTGTGGAGACAAAAAAAAGTGATGGCTGAATCGATGAATGGGTTCGGATTCAAATGCAGAGCAATACAGACTAAATTGTTTCTTTCCCTCCTCTTCTTCATGAGCAGAGACAGAAGTCACCCGCCTCGCCCCTGAATCTTTTTTTCCCGTTGCTCTCGTCGTTCTCTGATACCGTCCATTGTACCCCCCCCCTTTCTGAGAGAGCTTTTCCCATTAAGTCACTCACTCACCCCTTTGTTGAGAGGGTCGCTCCGCCTGCGCACTCTGAAGACCTCCAGGAACCCGTCCCGGTCCACAGACAGAAGAGAGACCACAGCCTCCAGGGCACTGAGACTCTCAGGATGAAGGAGGGCCCCGTCCTTCTCGGAGCGCCGCTCTTCAAAGCTCAGGTTCCCGATGTGGAGAACCGCTGCAACCACACACACACACACACACACACACACAAACACACACACAGAGGGGGGAGAAAAATGTCAAATGGGAAAACTACAGTCAAATCCCATTGCTGCGCCACCCTCCCCTCCGTTGTCTATAACCAAACTGCATCAACACGAATGCGGGGACTACATCGCCTGAAAAGAGTGCCAGAAGGAAACAACGAAAAAAGAGACACAAAGACCATAAACACACCCGACTGCGCCTCCCTGACCTGAGACAAGCGCGAAGATCATTTCCATCTCATCTTCCGAGAAGTCCAGACCCCGCATGGCCCTCAGAGTGTCCCGAAGTCCCGCAAAGTCATCGATCGCATAACACACAGAGCCCATCACACGCTCTCCAGAGTAGTCGCTCCCCTCTCCCCCCCCCACCCCCTCTTCCAAATTGTCCACATAAGGAAAAGAGTCCAAAGGATAACCTTCGAGGTGGAGTTTCGCAAACAGAGCGGGCTCCAACTTTCGAAGTGCACGGAGCAACTGGAAGAAGATGTGGTAATTCCTTTCTCCTTCCTGTTGACGCACAATTCTGCAAGCAAATGAGCCACAGAAGACACAGAGATGCAATGGCTTGCTTTGGATGCATTCCCTTTTTTCCCCTGCCTGTGCCCCTGCATGTTACGGGAACAGAATTCCAATGCGCGGAAAGGATCCAACGGCCAATTGATGAAAAAGGGGGCGCAGGCAAAAGAGATAACGCAGCTACACACACCTCCACTCAAAGCATTCCACACACCCATGCATGCATGCAGCTAGGTGCGTGCCTACCTGCACTTCTCCAGCAGGTAAGAGCGAATCACCGCAGTCGTCAGTCTGCCCTGTGCGTCGAAGTGGACGTCGATGAACTTGCCGAACCTGCAGGCAGATATGCAAGCAGGCAGGCAAGAAGCCAGAGAGAGAGAGTCCATGCATCCAACAACAAAGGACGGATGCACAGGATGGAATTTCGTTCCTTAATAGGGAGCACCCAAATCAGTTGATGCGCCCGCGAAAAAAAGAAACCCAACCCCGCTGGAAACTCAGCAACTTCTTGGTTGCTTCCTGACAGGCGGACATACTTCTTTCCGGTCTGTGTTCCTGCCTGCCTGCCTGACCGTGAGGAGTTATCGTTCCGCACGGTCTTCGCATTCCCGAATGCTTCCAGAATCGGGTTGGTGAACAGAACCTGAAGGAGGGGGGAAAGAAGGGAAGCAGGGGGGGGAGGGAAGGGGCGATTGGTCAGCTGAAAGAAACAAGAAGCGGGAAGGCGGACAGGAGAAGGTCCTGTGTGCCTGCTTGAATCTGTGGGAGCGAATGTGTGCACTGCAGTGACAGGGGAGGGCTTTCATCGTCTCTCCGCTGGGGGGTTGGGGCGGAGTAGGACAGGGACCCCATTGAAGTATCAGATTGAAGAACTCAGACCTGAAAATGCAAAGAAGAGAAGAAAAATGTGCTCTACCGAGTGTCGACAGACCACCTGCACAAAGCTGTCCTACTGATTGAATTGACCTGTTGTTCCACGGATTTCTTAGAGACAGACAGGGTCGACTTGGCAGATGAGGGTCTTCCGCCGCCGTCGTCTTTTTCGTTCTCCCTCGCGGCGTGAAGGTTCAGCGCCTCTTTCTCTAACACAGAGTCTCCTGACGCACGCACGGCACATGCGTGGAGCCCCGCCAGGTACTTGAGGATGTGCTTGGTGGCCTCGGTCTTCCCTGCTCCAGACTCGCCAGTGATGATGATCGACTGCGCTCGTCTGTCCCGCAGGAGCGCCGAGTAAGCCTGCATGCAAGGGAGTAGAGAGGCAGAACTTAGAAGGGGAACGTTTGGCGACATCACGAGTAGAATGTGCTGAGAGAGAAGAGGTTCTGTCATACCCTGAGAGAGAAGTCCTATGGAGTAGCAAACACAAGCGCAGAGAGCGATAGCAGAGTGGCGGCAGAGAAGGCAGATGTCCCAACGTACAGAGACCAAACGATGCCACAATATTCGCGCAGAAGGAGACAGGCGGAGAAGGAAAGAGAGAAGAAAGGAGGAAGCAGACCTGCTGGGCCATGCTGAAAAGATGCGGTTCCACGTTGACAGTTTCGCCCCTCTCCTTGGCAATCCCTGCTTGCCTGTACTTCTGTACCGTCGCCTCGTCATAGTAATTATCCAAATTCTTGTACGGATTTACAGATATCAGGATGGGACAGCCAATTGCAGTGTAGATCTGCTGATTGGCAAAGCGGGTTCTCACATTGTGTAGAAGAGCTTCCTCACTGAAATCCCCGAGGGATAGAAGATCAGGAACTGCACCGCAACCGGCAGTAAAACAACGCTTCACCTTCTCTTTTTGCACAGTCAAAAGCTCTCCGTACTCTGTTCGAACTTCCAAAAGCCCTCCTTCTCTGCCTACATCCTCAATCTTTGCAGGCAGCCAAGCCTCAGTCTCGTGTTCAATCCACACATCGCTCCCTCGAGAGAGCTCTCCGCTCCCCAGCTCCATCACAAGGCTTTGCTATCCCTCTGTGACCCTTTTCTTCTCTACTCTTTCCTCGTGAGCAACAGTGAAGTCAGTCTGATCTGATGTGGAAAAGGACATAATGCCACTCGAAAGGCGCGCACGAAAGCCACGTGACAGTTCATAAGAGATGCTTCCTTCCTCTGTGTGCAGTTCGACACATCGAGAATCGCTGGAGGTCGGTCCGAGCGAGGAATCTGCGAGGATCGATCGAATGTGAACGAATCGGCTCTTCGGCCCATGCATGAAGGGACCGCCCGCCCGCTGTCGGCCCGGATGCGCGCGTCCAGAATGCATCCCGGCCGGAGAGCGGCGGAGGGGATGGAATGATCATAAAGGAACAATTAAATTCAACTCCAAAAATCTCTGATAAACAGAAAATGAAGTTGGACGAAGCGTTCGACCTCCGATCATCTCCGAATCGAAACTCCGATCCCCTCGATTTGTCAGACAATCCATGTAGTCTTGATTAGAATTTTGAATGAAATAGAAGTTACAAGCTAGATCGATCACATTATTTTTTATAGGATATTATAAGATTAAGATTAGAATAAATTAGAACTATGCGATTCGGGTTTATACAGTGTTCCAGGTAGTTCCAGGTTAGAAAACAATTGGTAATTATAGGCAATTAATTATAAGTAATACATGCATGCACCTGTAGATGCAGCTTTGTTCATATAAAAAAAAGCTGTATGAGTCACAACATTCCCAATTGTTCCCTTAGATCGCTTATGAACTCCAAGGCTTCACTATGATCTGGGCATGCCTGCAAAACAAAAAGTCGGACCATGCACCAAAAATATCAATCTTTAGCTTACCGCAGCTCATGTCACAGAGTCACGTGCCCACGGTCGTCACAACTATGCCCCCCCCCTGCAGGTCACTTGGAGCACAGTGAAATGAAGAAGCGGAACACGCACGAAGAGAAAGATAACCCCCGAGGGCGTACAGAACGGAGCACAGAGATCAAGAAAGAGATCACGGTACGGAGGGACGGAGAGACAGACGTAGAGATTTGCAGGGTCGAAGAACAACAAAGGGCCGGAAAGAGACCAAACAGGGGGAACAAGGGCCGGGGGGAAGGGGAGGCGGGGGCGAATGGGGCGGCAGGAAAGGGTTTGTTTGCAGTCGCCCCCCCACTTCATATTCATACGCGGACAGGAACAAACATGCACGCTCACAGACGATACCCAAGAAAACACGAGTCAAGCAGAGCAGAAAATGATTCGGAGCTTGCCCTTCCCCTGCGATGCATCACTCCGATCGAATTGCCTGTACAACTCGTGGGGATTGCGCGTCTCCATTCCTTCCTCGATTCTGTATGCTGACCTACCCACACACCTTCAGTGCATCCTGACAGAATTTGATGGCCGTTTGGACATTTCCATCCCTCTCGGCTGCCCGTGCTCTGTTAAGCAGAGGCTCAAAGAGAGTCGGACGGACACGAACTGCCTCTTCCAACAATAACGAGGCCTGCACACACACGCACATATGTACACACACACACACAGAGGCCGACGCACGTTTTTTTTCTCTCCTTCTGTGTGATTCTTTTTTGTCTCCTTCCTTCCTTCCTTCCTTCCTTCCTTCCTTTCTTCTTTCCTTGCTTCTTCCTTCCTTCCTTCCTTTCTTTTCTTTCTTCCTTTCTTTCTTTCTTTCTTCCTTTCCTTCCTCTTTCTTTCTTTCTTTCTTTCTTTCTTTCTTTCTTTCAATCACTCATTCAATCTTTCATTTATTCACTTTCTCTTTCTTTCATCCTTTACTGCTTTCGCTATTTCCCCCCCTGCTTCCTTCCTTCCTTCTTCCTTTCGTCCGTACGTTCACTCTTTCTCTCTTTTTCTTGTCTCACTCTCTTCGTCCCCTTCTTCTTTCCCCCCCCACACACTCTCTCTGGCTGTGCCTCTCTCTCTCTTTCTCATTCTCTCTCTCTCTCTCTCTCTCACACACACACACACACACACACACACACACAGACCATATTGTGCAGATCCCCCCCGCCCCCCCGGGGGGCATACACAGACGCTCACGTCCCCAGCACACACTTTCACTCACCCGTACACATATGCCCCCCCACACCTCGCCGACCTACCTGTTTGACTCTCCCTGCCCGCCTCTCCAGCGCTGAGAGATTGTTTAACGCCTCTCCATGATCTGGCTGGCAGAGGATGGAAAGCCGCAACGCCTGTGGAAGGAAACACATGGACGCATTCGTACATTCGTACACAGACACGCGGAATATTTGTTTTCTTTCCTCTTCGCGTGTACAAGACTGAGAGAGAGAGAAAGAAGGGACACAAGACAAACCACTGGGTGACCCTTCTTTTCTTTTCATCTTTTCTTCTTTGGACAGATGTCTGGATACAAGCTAGGACAGACCGAGAGAGACGGCATTCTTCTTCTCTTTCCTCTGCTTTTCCTTTCGATAGACTGCATGATTTATTTTTAGTTCTTTTTTCCGAGAGACAGGCAGTCAAACAGACCACGCGTCTCTTTGCCCGCTCAGCCGAACCACATTGTTTGTTTTCCTTATTGGAACACACAGTATACAGACGGACAGCCAGAAGCACAAACAGACAGGCAGGAAAACGCAGATAGATACATTGAGGTATAGAAACAAACATGCACATTTGAATGTCTGTAGGTAAATGTTGCTTGCATCCCAACACACAATGACCTTGTCGTGACAACATCAGAATCTGTATCACTGTCATGTATGTCCCCTTTGTTGAACAGAACAACTGACTTACTTACTTGAGTGGCCAATTGAAGGTCTCCAGTTGCCAGGCCGAGATGAGAGAGGTTGAACCACAAGTCCGCCCTCTCCTGGGGGTCTGTTGAGGGAACCTGGAGAGCCCTGCGTGGAAGGAAGAGGAGGGAGGAAGGGAGAGAAGGGGAATGAATGAATATGCAAAAGCAGGTATCCTCTTCCTTCCAAACACACACGGAGGAGAAGTAATTCAGTGCGTATGCACAGAAAGGAAGCGGGCAGACAGCTAGAGACAGGAAAGAAAAGAAAGCGTGGTGAAGGAACGAAACTGGATTGAAAAGAGCGGGGGACGGGAGGCTAAAATGCGCAAAGGCGATGGAAACAAACATGGGATTGAATTTCAAAAATACGAACAGCAAGAATAGATCATCCGAGGAAAGGAAAAACACACACAACTTTGCCCAAGAGTATATGCACTGACTTTTCAAACCACTTCACGGCAGAATCCCACTGGCCTGATGCCAGGCACGAGACGGCAAGATTGCACAGGATCGGCACAGATGTGCTGCTGCTGGTCAGTTCTGTCTCCTCTTCCTCCTCACCACCTTCTTCTTTTCCTTCTGTCTCTGGCGAATGCAGAGCAACGCCTCCGTTCTTGCGTCCGCACGTTGCTGCAATGCGAGAGAAGAGTTTAGCTGCCACCTCTGCGTGTCCCTCGTAGAAAAAGTTGCACGCCAAGTTTGCCTGGGCCTCCACGTGTAGGGGGTCCAGTTTGAGGACTCTCTTGAAGAGGGCGAGTGCTTTTTTACCTTCTCCCCTGTCGGCCTGGAGACGTGCGAGGAAGACGAGAAGAGAGACGTCGCCTGATTGCCATGGCAGCAGTGAGGGAGGGGAAAAGAGGAAAAACGTGTGAGAGAGGTGTCCAAATAGGGAAATAATATGAAAAGGAAAGCACGGCAAAAAAGCCACCAAAGCGGCAGCCAAGGAGAGAAGGGTAAGCAGCAGGACGGTTAGCGTATGTTGGTGGGGCAAGTGCAGGCCAAAATTGTGTGTTTGAAGAGCACTTTCGGAATTCGAGGGAGGCAAATGGTCAATAATTCACAACGCCGCCAGTGCATGGGGGACAGGGGGGCAAGGTGGCTATCAGAAGACGTACAGAAGAAAAACGAAAAAGATATCAGCTCGCAAAACGAACTATCTCCACAATTGAAGAAAGCTTTTCTGAACACGCGTGTAATCCCTTCCTCTCACTTGCGAAGCATCCGCCCTCTCATTAACAGATTCCTTGTATGAAACTTACACTGCAGGCGCAATGCGTACGTCTCACAGGTTGAGATTGCCTGGCTGTCCTGTCCCCTCATCATCAACGCGCGGGCCCACAGAATGACAGAGGCCCCAACAGCCTCTCTTTGCACTGAGGAGGAAAGAAATTTTATCGCTTCTGCAGACAAACCCATGGACACGCACACAGACCCAAGGCGAGACAGCCACCACCAATCGGCCAGTGTAGTTTCTGCAGTGGCTGATCCAGGGTCGTTTCCCAAATGCGCAAAATCGGAAGCAAATTCAAAGGCCCTCCAAGGGTCACGAGTCACAAAAACAAGCCACTCAAAAGCCTCCTTGGCAGTAGCTGGATTGCGTGAGTATTTCTGTATCTCATCTGACGATAACTCCACGCTCACACCCCCACCCGCTCCACCTGCTGTCGCTCTGCCCTGCTGTGTTGCAAGTCTCTTCAAATATCCTGACGCACCCCCCACACCGACTGCAGTTCCCAATCGCGCTGTCCCCATTCGTTTCGCTGCAGCAGTCCCTAATCTCGCTCCTGTCTTTTCTCTTTGTTGCTGCTGTTTCCGAGATGCAATTGCTGTTGGTGGCCTTGCAAAGCCGGAGACGGGCCGTCCTTCCAAAGAGACGGGCTTCCTCACTCCTCCTTTAGAAGGGTCCTTCACAAGATTTGCTCCAGACGAAGAAGAAGGCAAGTCCGTCTGAATCAACCCAAGAGCCGTCAGGGCAATGCGCATGCCTGGGAATTTTCCCGTGCCCAGAGATGGTGCCGCATCTCCTCCTGCCTCTGTCTCGTTAACCCACTGAGAGGCAACCGTAGATTTGAGCAACAGAAAGGAGAGGCCGTCTCTGTCTGCCTTGTCCAACCGAGAAAGAGAAGAAGCCTTTGAGAGGCTCTGCACAGACGAAGATGAACTTTGTCGTTGTGACTGGTGCAACGCTCTTCGGCACGTTGCTGTGCACTCCTCGTACCTGTGCCTTCTCAGCTTCGAAAGCGCCTCAAACGTGGGATGCATTTGTAAACTCTGCATCTCGTAAGCTAGGCCGTCCTGTGCTGCTTTTGAAATTTTCCCCATGCAGTCTGGGGAGCGTGCAAGTAGAAGCGACCCAACGATCGAACGAAACGTTTGACAGACAGGCAGCGCGAATGGTTCTTGAAATTCCACGCGAGGAATCGGTTCAAATGTACCATGGTTGCACCCATCACGTGACCATTCATGACCGAGCCCGGGCCCCGGCATACCTGTGAGGCCCGCGCGGCGGTCACCCCGGCAACTGCACGCATGCATGTTATTTGCATGCCTGCATGCTTGCAGGCCGGCCGGGTCTCTTGGGCCATCTATATACCATCTTCCTATGTACTCCTCTCCTGTTTTGATCACGAGAAACAGAGAGGACTCCAGCAAAGAGAACGTCCGAGTCAAAAAACGAACAAAATTGGTGAAGAATTGAGGAAGTTCGAGGGAGTAGACGTTTTTGTCTTACCTTCGTTGTTTGAGTACACTCGATTATTACGTCCACAACCCGTCTACTTGCAAAAAAAAAACCCATTCACAGAGATCGATGCCAGGAGGAAATGGATACGGATGGCAGTGGATGGACACAGAGCCAGGGGAAGTCCCAGTCGGTGTGATCTCGTCAGGCGGGACGGGCAGTTCGCTTGAGACTGTTGGTGAGTCTGGGCCGGCCTGATGTGCTCTGGGACCCTCATAGACTGCAACTAGGCGCTTTCCCCCTCCAGTGATCCTCATTCCCCATGTATTACCACCGCCCCCCCCCCCTAACCCACCAGCCGTCCGGTCCACTCCCGGGAGACCAGCAAACAACATCTCGCAGGACCCTCCAGCTCTCTCCTCTCACGACTTGGTAGCCATATGCAGTATCCTGAATTCCAGTGTAGGCCACTCTGGTTATGGACCGGTGGACAGGCTCGTGTCTGAGCTGCGAGAGCTTCACCTGGGGTGGGCATCCATGAAGGAGGGAGGGGAGTTCTGGGGAGATTTTCATATAAGTGACTAACTGATGGAAGCGGGTGCCCTCTCAGCGCTGATCGAGGACCGCCCGAACATGCGGGGTCCTGTCGGCGATCGAAACGTCTTTGTGACTAGCTCCAGAATATATTCTGTTTTGAGGGCGGTTGTGGGTGATGATGCTCCTACGTTCCCAGATGTGGAGAGCAGACGCGAGTTCCTCTCAGCGGCTCTGGGGAGGCGTGTGGAGTTTCTTGGGGAGACGGTGTTACGAGCAAAGTTCTGGTATGTTCCCGTCCGACACCCTTTGACGAGCCACTGGTTCGGTGTCCTAGTGAAGAATGGGGAGCAAAGTGAAGGCTTTGCCTCACAAGCTTCGGGAGGACGTGTAGGCATGATCAGCCTTGACTGCCTCAGGGACTTACGTTTGTCTCCTGCTCTTGTCGACCTTAAAAAAAAGAGGGTCTTCCGCAGGATTGGTCTATTTGCAACCGAACTTTTCAAAGAAGTGAGGGGGTGTGAACCAAAGAGCTGGCTGCGATTTCTGAACAGCATTTCGGGTAAGACAGTGATAGAAGTCACCGTTCCGCAGCAGCTGGGAAAGGATTCACTGCATCTGTGTGGTGATCATGTCCTCTCTTATCTCATCATGGTCCTCAGACTCCAAACGTTCGAATTGGAGAGCCTTTTTCAGTCCCATAGTAGTTCCCCTCCCATGTTGCTACCTAGGTTGCTACCTGAGAGAGGACCTACAGCACAAGATTTGAGAAAGAGGCTGGATAGCCTGATTGGAGCGGCCTCAGAGGTGGTACGTTCGAGGACTTTGAGGGGGCAGCCGGCGACGTCCAAGACGGATGCAAGGAAGACAGCCCGCGAGTGGATGGGTTGGCCTGCCAATGGGTATGGTTGGAGAGCGGACCGCGAGTATCGGAGTTTTACGAGAGCGAGATAAGAAGGTGTCCTGTCTCAGGTGTGTTCTGGCAGGGGGTTTTAGAGAGAGTGAGAGAGGAGTGCCCTAGAGTTGGGCCTCCTGCTGCGTGTTTGAATGTGCAGTGCCCTAGAGTTGGGCCTCCTGCTGACTGCGTGTTTGAATGTGCAGTGCCCTAGAGTTGGGCCTCCTGCTGACTGCGTGTTTGAATGTGCAGTGCCCTAGAGTTAGGCCTCCTGCTGACTGCGTGTTTGAATGTGCAGTGCCCTAGAGTTGAGCCTCCTGCTGACTGCGTGTTTGAATGTGCAGTGCCCTAGAGTTGGGCCTAGAAGTTAGGCCTCCTGCTGACTGCGTGTTTGAATGTGCAGTGCCCTAGAGTTGGGCCTCCTGCTGACTACGTGTATGGATGTGCTGATGTATGCGGTCGTGTGCGGTTCAGCCCTGATTGTGGGTTGCTGCTGACTGAGCGGGTTGAGGGATATTCTTTCCTCCGTGCCTTCCCCCTGTGTGCAGACCCGGTCAAATGAGGCGCCACAGTCCCCCCTCTGCCTCGGGCCTACCGAGAGTGACGTGATGTGTAACCTGCCCCCCTTTCCCACACTGCAGGCCCCTCAGAGTGGGAGGCACCGGAGACCTGGCGGAGAATCTACAGAGACTAAGGGGTTTGGAGGTGAAATTCAATCCGGTAGGACGGCTGAAATTGCGATATTGGGGAGGACGGGGGGGGTGATGGGTCGGGAGTTGGATGCCGTTAAGGAGAGGTTTCTGATGGCTTTACATGAAAGAGAAGAGGTCGATCGGATGCTCAGAGAGTGTACGAGGGACTTGTCTACTAGCCTGTCTATCCTGGGGAGAGAAAGGCCCCAATCTCTGCAAATGGCAGGTGTTGCTGTGCCTGCCCTGATCCCCAGTCACTCAAACCTCCCTACGATCAAGATACATCCACCCTGTCATAAGGATGGTTGTGTAGCCCCCTCTGATCTGCCAGGTGCACAGGCGCGTTTAAATTCTGGTCCACAGTTCAACAAAAGCTTTCAACCCATTCCCAGACCCACTGTCAGTGAGTTCTGCATGTGCTCCGTTCATGAGGACAAATCAAGGGCTACTAGAGCTCCTGCCCATGACCCCCTGGTGGGTCTACCCTTGGTTTTCGGTCAGCTTTCTTCTGAAACAGATTCCTCTACTTGTGGCCCCTCGAGCTGTCCGCCCCTTCCCACTTAAAGCCGCACACCCAGAAGCAGGGCGAAAGCCAAAGCAGACGCCGCCTCCTCAGTGATTCAGAAGCGTCCTCGTGGTGGGTCCCAGTCTGCAGATGTCTCCAGTGAAAAACTCCCCCCTCCTGGACAGGAGGCGACTGCGGGACCGTCAAAAAAACGTGCAGTGTCCGCTACAGAGTGTGGTGCAGTGGCTAGCTTGTTGTACGGGGCTCATATGGTATAAGAAGTTCTGTCATGCAAGGTTACTACTTCCAGGTACTCCCTTACAGACTTTCATACGAAGGCTTGACTCACTGCTGACTGCATGCATGCGCGTAGCTTAATTGCATGGATGTAAATACGCTCAAACTGCGCGCATCTCAATACGGCCTGACATGCTGCTTTGTGTACCGTTGCGCGGCTGGCTAGCCTCACAACGTTACAGTGTCTGCCGTTGCAGCCACAACCGAACATATTCAGGCTCCGGTCTGTGACCCCCCCACTGTCTCCTCTGAATATGTAAATGGTGCAGGGGCACCTGTCTTGACAAATGGCGACGCTGCCATGACCCAAGCGGAACATCTGGTGCTGTCGGCTTTGAGAATAGCTGAAGCAAAGGAGTCTGCCATGGCCACTGCGGGGAAGCTCCCCGATCTGTCTGTTCCTGACCCCTCCCCTGGCTCCGCCGCTCTCAGCGTGACGGTTAGTGCAAGAAGCCTTCTCCTATGCCCCCGTTCAGCAGGATGTACGACCCAGATAGTGGCGCAAGGGGAGTCGTTAGCCGAATCAGCCACTAGGATGGCCATTGAGGAGGAAATGATTGAGAGCGAGCAAGAGGAGGGGTTGATGGGATGGCTCGGATCATATCAATCGGGCCATAGCATCGATTCCGATGGGTTAGCCCGCCTTGCCCCTGGGAGATGGTTGAATGACAGCGCCATGAACTTTTTTGGGAGAGTGATTACCTTCCTGGGGGCTGAGTTTGAAAGTTCCTCACCCCTTACATTCGTCAATTCTGTTGTAATGGAAATGATGAAGCTCATTGATATAGAAGCAATGCAGAGGACGAAGAAGGCAGCGGACTGGCAGGTAGAGAGAGAGAGAGGAAAGGCGACTGGGGGCAGCACGGGAAGTAGGAATGTAGACACTAAGTGGAAAGAAAGAGAGGCGGATTTACGGTCGTGGTGGGTTCACAGACTGCGGAGGATGGGAAAGCGGTTCAAGCCATATGGGGGGAAGGATCTTTTTTGTGTCTTTAACCATTCGGACGCGCATTGGTTGGCTGGGTACGTTAAAGGGGGCGAGAAGGGAGCTGTGAAGGAGAATGAGACTTTGCCAATGCTTACTGTCTACACATTGGACTCCCTCCCGCCGACCCAAATCTCCATCCCAGGGCTCCTGTACCCCTTTTTCAAAGCAACAGCGTGCGGCGACGATCTAATAGGAGGGGATGATGATATACCCATGCAGGCGTATGCATTGACCGTACCATGTCAGCGAAACGGCTACGATTGTGGCCCTCATATCTTGGGGTGGCTGATTACGATGATTACAGGGATAGACTTTCAGGAAGTCGACCATGCTGTGGCAGCGCGTGTGCGGGTTGCTCTCCGAAATGTCGTAACGTATGTGTTTGAAGAACCACGATGGTGGGCAGAGAAGAGAGGGAGGTCGAGAGTATGGGGGGTGTTGAAGGGGACTTTAGGATCTGGAGGCTCTGAGCCCGCGCCGCCTTGAAGGCTAGGAGGTCTAATGCATTGGCCTCGATTGACCTGCACTGCTGGGAGGGGTCGAAGCGTAACTTAGTGGCGGAGATGGAGTTCTGAGTGTGACATCCAGCGGTGGAGAGGGAGTCTCAAATAACTGTCTGGTGTTGTATTTCCTCAGAGTCTCTTAGAGCTAGAGGGGGTTAGTGCAAGGCACTGCAAGCTAGGTAGATTCATTTCTTCTTTTCGGTCGTCGAGATGCAGCGTGCTTGGTAGGAGTTCTCTCCTCCTGGCATGAGTCGGTTTTCCCGCCTTGGCCTGTTTTTTCCTCATTAACCGGTACTGCATGCCAGAGGTTTTTTGTCCAGGACCACTCTAGGGTGCGGGCCGACAGACCATATGAATGACCAGACACGTGATACGCGACGGGTAATGCCGAGCGATTGCGTGATGCATGCATATGGGGTGGAGGTACTACCCGGACGGGCGGATGCTCCCATACCCCCCTTTAATACCTAACACCTAATACCTAATCTTGGGCCTGCTGCATGCAATGCAACATGCTGCAACATCGCAGTGAATCTGACGGCCCCGGCCAGAAAGTAAAAAAAATGAGAACTGCATGCGATTAACGTACGCTGGCCATGGTCCTCCCGCGAGAAAAAAACCTGGGGTTGAGCGGATCTGAAACCCATCTGACACATGCATACATGGCGTAAATTCAGCCTTTCGGGGCCAAGTTTTTGGCAGCGTGCATGCATATCTGACGCAAGCAAGCTTACGAACGGCCTCGGAAAGCAAAAAAAAATTGTAACTGTATAGTTGCTGCATGCTATATAGCTGCTTGAAGTGGATTGAAGCTACGCAGAAAAGTGTACTCACATGCAGTCAGGGGGGGGAATTTTAAAACCCGGACGTATATAAGATTTCACGTGTTTTCTAAAAAATACTGTAGAATGAAAACTAAGTTTAAGAAAATTTAAATCCATAACATAATTAATTTTCTTGTATGTTCTTAACTATCCTTTATATTTTTTGTATGAAAAGCAAAAAAAAAGTTTATAATGGATATGAAATTTACAGGTCGGTCTGGACTAAACCTATAAACAAATTTATCAACAATTTTTATAACTTGTTGTCATTAAAAAAACCTTAATGCAAACTCTAAGACTTAATCAAGAAATGACTCCTAATGACTCCTTAACACTCACTATGGTTTCATTTATTATGTCTCAATCTTCAAAGTACGTTCACTGCGTTGAGTTCATCCATTTGAAGATCAACGACCATCATCTGATTGCTCTTGATTTCGCAGACAAAGATCCATTAGACGTGGGACGGAAGGAGAGAGAAAAGGGGTCTCTCTCTCCCCCGTTCTCTCTCTCCCTCGTTCTCGCTCTCTCTCTCTCTCTTCGCTCTCTCTCTCTCTCTTCGCTCTCTCTCTCTCTCTTCGCTCTCTCTCTCTCTCTTCGCTCTCTCTCTCTCTCTCTCTCTCTCTCTTTTTGCTCTCTCTCTCTCTCTCTCTCTCTCTCTCTCTCTTCGCGCGCTCTCTCTCTCTCTTCGCTCTGTCTCTCTCTTTCTCTCTCTCTTTCTCTTTCTCTCTGTCTCTCGCCCTCTCTTCGCTCTCGCTCTCTCTCTCTCTCTCTCTCTCTTTTTCTCTCTCTCTCTCTCTCTCTCTCTCTCTCTTTCTCTCCCTAGCTATTTCTCCCTATTTCTCTCTCTCTCTCTCCCTCTCTCTCTCTCACTCTGTGTGTGTGTGTGTGTGTGTGTCTGTCTGTCTGTCTGTCTGTCTCTCTCTCTCCCTCTCTCTCTCTCTCTCTCTCTCTCTCTCTCTCTGTGTGTGTGTGTGTGTGCGTGTGTGTGTGTGTGTGTGTGTGTGTCTGTCTGTCTCTCTCTTTCTCTCTCTCTCTCTCTCTCTCTCTCTCTCTCTGTTTCTCTTCTCTCTCTCTGTTATGTCGTTCTTTTCTTTCCATTTCTTTCTCTTTGCGGACAAAATTGAGCTGGGCGCGCTGGAAATATAGAAGCAAGCCGGCCAAAAAGAGACGGAAATACACAATGCAGGATGACATGCTGGAAGGAAAGATGCACGCGCGCAAGAACGAGGCGGTCAGACAAAATGCGGCCCAGTGTCCTGGAGGAAAGGAGACGGGCAGGCACAATGCAGGCTGACGGAACTGAGGCAAGCGTGCTGAAAAGAAAAGAACGAACATGCAGCATGGAGACGGGCAGACAGAGCGTAGGCGGGCGTGATGGAAGGAAAAAGGCAAAAGGAAAGAGAGACGAGCAGGGAGGGAGACAAAAAAAGGGAGAGCCGAAGGAGGGCGGGACAGCTGGCGTGCAGACCCACCCGCAGGACTCGCGCGGCCATCCAGGGGAGCGCCAGCAATGGCTAAAGGCTGCACGCAGGGTACAAGGGGGCGGGCAAAGGATAGAAACACGCAAGGGGGGGGTAGAGAGACGCGAACAAAGGTGGGAAAGAAAAGTGTCTGATACCCCCGACACCCCTGGCCCACCTCTTGTCGTAGAGCTGCAAAGAGGTGGGGGCAAACGTCGTCCTTCGGCCCCATGTTCTGCCGGGCAAAGGTCTCCTCAGGACGCTCCCAGGGATCTGCATCAAGGACACAAACAAAGTCGACACGCCCTGAGAAGAAAGCAAAGGGCCATAGAGAGAAGAAACACACGTTCCCCCAAAGGAGAAGCTGCGAGAAGCGGGGGGGCTAAAAGGGCGGGAAAAGAGCAGACAGGACGCAAGAAGAGAAAGAGCGGAAAGGACCAGACAGAACAGAAGAGAGCTCAGGGCCACAGAGAACGGAAGAAGGAGGGACATGAGCAGTCCCGCATCGCAACAGGAGGAGAGCGGGAAGCAGGGGCGGACAGCCGGGAGAGGAGAAAGAGAAGTGAGGAGAAGGAGGTGGGGGAGAAGGAAGGCGGCAGGAGGCGCGGAAAGAGGAGGAATGAAGGGTTCCTGCCGCAAGACCGTTGGAGAAGGCAGGCAGAAAACCAAAAAGAAATAAGAAAGACACTCGAAGGCTCGAGCCTGATAAAGAGGCCAGACAGAGAGGCAAGAGAGAGAGGTGACACTTCCAACCGCGGGTGACAGTCTTCGAACGGAAGTGTCACCCACCCAAGAAGGTGAAAGCACCTCACCGGTGACACTTGTGACACTAGTGACACCTTTTTAGAAAAAGTATGTAGAGAAAAGAAGTAGGGGACTGTAAAGAAAAGAAAAGTTTTGGAAAACGGTGTCACAACTGTCACCACTGTCACCGATTCCCTGCTTTCACCTTCAAATGGTGGTGACAGCCGGATGACGCTTCTTTTTCGGATGGTGACACTCCGAAAGAAAGGGAACTGCAGCCTCAAATCGAACCGATGAAAAGGAGAACTGAGAGAACTGCCTGGCCAGGCAGAAAACCAAAAAAGCGACAAACACATCCATCGGGGACGTACCTGCAGAAAGAGAAGCGTCCCGGTCGACTTCCCGTGGGGCGATGGGAGTCTCGAGAGGCTGCACGCAGATGGGGAAAGACGTCACTCCACCAACGGAGGAAACGCGTCGACAGGCCGGACACGCGTGACCCACCCGTTGGGCTGCAGACAGGTGTCCCAGGTTGGGCAGGTTAAAGGTCCTCCCGAGATCCCTCCAGGCACCTGCAGGAACGGGAGGGGAAGAAATGATTTGGCCTTTGGAGAAAGACCCAGCTCGAGGGACACAAGAAGAAGTGGGGAAGGCAGTGATCAGCTAGGGAGGTCCCAAGAGGTAAGGACAGGACGGAACTACGAAGGGGGGGCAAGAGGTGAGGACGGAACGGCAGGGGGCAGAGCTGGAAGAGAAACAGGGGACAACAGAACGGCAGAAGGGAACGAAGGGCAGGGCTGGGAGAGAAACAGGGGGCAACAGAACGGCAGGGGGGAACGAAGGGCAGGGCTGGAAGAGAAACAGGGGGCGCAAGAGGTGAGGACAGAACGGGGGGGGGGGGCGAAGGGCACAGGAGGCAAGAGGTGAGGACAGAACGGCAGGGGCAGGGCTGGAAGAGAAACAGGGGACAACAGAACGGCAGAAGGGAACGAAGGGCAGGGCTGGAAGAGAAACAGGGGGCAACAGAACGGCAGGGGGGAACCAAGGGCATGGCTGGACGGGAGAGAACGGCAGGGCGGATGAAGGAACCACGAAAGTCGTGGAGGTAAGCGCAAAAGGGGAGGAGACTATGGAGGGAGGAAAGGGCAGAAGAATAGGGTACAAAAAAGAAACCTAGAGGCGAGGGGAGGTCGGAAAGACGACTACGAACCAAAGGGATTCAGAGTTGGGTGAAGACTGTCAGGGAGGAGCAGACAAAGCGAAAGGGGGAAGCAAAAGGCGGGGGGGGACCCCACCGGGTAGAAGAGAAGGGGTTCGAGGCGGGTAGGTGCAAAAGGGAGGTCTTTGACCTTGAGGTCCTGGACAGAAGAACGGGAAGGGGGAAAACAGCTTGGGCGAGTGAGCACACAGGTCAGGAATTGCAGCTGGGAAGACAACAGGCAGGCTTCACGACGGACCTGTCTCGTGAACATCTCGCGAGCCAGGCAGTCTCTGCTCGTCCAAGAGCACCTGCCCTCTTCTTCCAGACTCCCCCCCCTGAACAACATCCTGACCCATGAACTCGTGGCTGCCCTCCTCATGAAGCCTCGACCCACTGTGTTGGTTGCAGTTCAAGCACCAGGCTGTCCACTCCAAACCTGCCTCCCCGACTTCCTCCTGCCCCCCACTGCATATTCTCGCCGTCCCCCGAGTTCCCTGAGTCGCTGCCCACCGAGAGGCCGCCACTCGGGGCAGCTTGCCCCCAGTTGGAAGCACAAGCACCGGAGACGGACAACACCGAGCTGCAGTAAGGGAAAATAATGGATCCAGTCTCGCTTCCCAGCGTCCTGATAGCTGCTGGACGCGATATAGAGTCGTCACGAGACAGCATGGCCGTTCACGGCAAAAAATTCTGCAGCCTGTGTACAGAGTTGCCGTCCTCTTTAAGTCAGCGAATCGGCGTATTGCGCGTACGCCTATCTAAAGAACACGGGATTTGTATGTACATGGCTGTCGAGACCGACGGGGCCGAAGGAGGAAACGCGAAGGCCTGGAGGGCACAGAAGGCCGAAGCGGCCGTGAAGGAAACAACAGCGAGAGCAGCATGAGCGACGGACCTGTCTCGTCAGCACTCAACAGCCGCCTCCTCCCAACCCATGCACTCGTGGCTGCACTCACCGCGATTGGAAGCCATCGAAGAGTCTCGCACCGACAAACCAAACAAAGCCTTGGGCGAAACGCAAGGGCCCTCGTGCCTCGGAGAGAGACGGGAGCAGACTGAACTCCGAATATCACAGCGCATTCTCGTCCTCCCGCCAGTTCCGGTCCCTTCTCGACTCGCTGCCCACCGAGACGCCGACGAGCAACGCCTCCTGGCTCCCATCAACCCACCAACAAGCAAAGATCAATCGACGATTGAACACCAGACAACACAATGCCTCAGAAGTCAATCGATCCGGCCGCGGTCTCACTTTCAAGCTCGCCGGACTTACTTTCGCGCGCAAAGCGCGCGAACTGACTTGTTACATTTAATTAAAAAAAGAAAAATGGCCCCGGAAAGCGAAGCGGGGGGCACTTGGAAAACAGAAATACCCCAGCCCACGTGCACGCTGTACGTCTTTCGGCAAAAACCCGGCCCCGAAAGGCTGAATGTGCGCCAAATGTGCGTGCGTCAGGTGGACTTCAGACCCGATTACCCGATTTTCGCCAAAAAAAAAGGCCCCGGAAAGATCCTGCCCCAAATGGTCCAGAAAAGCGTGCATAAACCCGCGTCGTCATGCATGCGTGCGTTAGTAGTCCCGGAAAAGCGACAGGCTGCATCCCCGGGCTTTTTTCGGCGGCTTTTCCCGCGGGGGGGGGGGGGTCGGCGCGACCGCCCGATCGGCTGGCCTGCGTGCGTCAATCGTGAAGTTCTCATTTTTCTTGCTTTCCGCCGGGACCGTTCGCAAGCTTGCTTGCGTCAGATTAAAAAATTAATTGCAATTGCGACTTCAGTGCATGCATGCATGCATGATCATGCAGCCAGGCAATTAAGTGCATATATGATCACCCCCCTTGTCCTATTTGGAACTCCTACTGTTTTTGGCGGTGGCGTCCAGAGCTCGCGGGCCTAAATCAAACAACCCCGGGGGTTTTTACGGTGGCGGCCCAACCTCCCAACAAAACCAGAGTTCGTTTTGAGCGGTCGACTCTGCCGTCTCCAATTGCTGTCTTCAAGTCACGCTGAAAGAATATGATACTTCAATCAACTCAATGGACTCATGCTCATTACCCAGCTGTTCTTTACTGTCATACTCTACTTACTTGCAGGGTTGGTGCCACTTGGTGGGAGCTTTGCTGTCCTGGTCTGTCCTGCCCATTCTTTCCTTGTGTGGTATGGTCTCCATTGGAATTTCCAGTGATTTTAGTAGTTCATGCCTCACCCAAACCGTCTCACACATTGTCTGACAGAGTCCCCTTAAGGTGATTATTTTTTTTTTTGACTCGAAAACATGCCTGGTGATTCTTGAAATGGTAGGGAAGAGCCTCCTGAGAAAAAGGCAAAAACTGGTACGTCAGACCTACAGATCCAGCTTTCTGCAGAGGATCAAGAGCTTCTATGAAAGAACAAGATCACCCTCAAAACCATCATGTATAAGGGCCAGAAATGCATGGAGGTAAGCTGCAAGCCTTGTGGTAAGCAGTTTCTGCTAAGGCGCGCTGACAATCTGTATGAGATCAAACCGAGAAGGAGGGGCAGGAAGAAGGCCCTATGTGGCCCTATATGATGCGACACATATAAACAGACTTCAGGAGGGAGCTATAGTCAGAGTAGTTGTGGCATGTTGTGGCAGTTTCCCCCTTTCAAATCTATTGATAACCTCAGCAACAATGACTGACCTTCGGNGTGGCTGCACTCACCGCGATTGGAAGCCATCGAAGAGTCTCGCACCGACAAACCAAACAAAGCCTTGGGCGAAACGCAAGGGCCCTCGTGCCTCGGAGAGAGACGGGAGCAGACTGAACTCCGAATATCACAGCGCATTCTCGTCCTCCCGCCAGTTCCGGTCCCTTCTCGACTCGCTGCCCACCGAGACGCCGACGAGCAACGCCTCCTGGCTCCCATCAACCCACCAACAAGCAAAGATCAATCGACGATTGAACACCAGACAACACAATGCCTCAGAAGTCAATCGATCCGGCCGCGGTCTCACTTTCAAGCTCGCCGGACTTACTTTCGCGCGCAAAGCGCGCGAACTGACTTGTTACATTTAATTAAAAAAAGAAAAATGGCCCCGGAAAGCGAAGCGGGGGGCACTTGGAAAACAGAAATACCCCAGCCCACGTGCACGCTGTACGTCTTTCGGCAAAAACCCGGCCCCGAAAGGCTGAATGTGCGCCAAATGTGCGTGCGTCAGGTGGACTTCAGACCCGATTACCCGATTTTCGCCAAAAAAAAAGGCCCCGGAAAGATCCTGCCCCAAATGGTCCAGAAAAGCGTGCATAAACCCGCGTCGTCATGCATGCGTGCGTTAGTAGTCCCGGAAAAGCGACAGGCTGCATCCCCGGGCTTTTTTCGGCGGCTTTTCCCGCGGGGGGGGGGGGGTCGGCGCGACCGCCCGATCGGCTGGCCTGCGTGCGTCAATCGTGAAGTTCTCATTTTTCTTGCTTTCCGCCGGGACCGTTCGCAAGCTTGCTTGCGTCAGATTAAAAAATTAATTGCAATTGCGACTTCAGTGCATGCATGCATGCATGATCATGCAGCCAGGCAATTAAGTGCATATATGATCACCCCCCTTGTCCTATTTGGAACTCCTACTGTTTTTGGCGGTGGCGTCCAGAGCTCGCGGGCCTAAATCAAACAACCCCGGGGGTTTTTACGGTGGCGGCCCAACCTCCCAACAAAACCAGAGTTCGTTTTGAGCGGTCGACTCTGCCGTCTCCAATTGCTGTCTTCAAGTCACGCTGAAAGAATATGATACTTCAATCAACTCAATGGACTCATGCTCATTACCCAGCTGTTCTTTACTGTCATACTCTACTTACTTGCAGGGTTGGTGCCACTTGGTGGGAGCTTTGCTGTCCTGGTCTGTCCTGCCCATTCTTTCCTTGTGTGGTATGGTCTCCATTGGAATTTCCAGTGATTTTAGTAGTTCATGCCTCACCCAAACCGTCTCACACATTGTCTGACAGAGTCCCCTTAAGGTGATTATTTTTTTTTTTGACTCGAAAACATGCCTGGTGATTCTTGAAATGGTAGGGAAGAGCCTCCTGAGAAAAAGGCAAAAACTGGTACGTCAGACCTACAGATCCAGCTTTCTGCAGAGGATCAAGAGCTTCTATGAAAGAACAAGATCACCCTCAAAACCATCATGTATAAGGGCCAGAAATGCATGGAGGTAAGCTGCAAGCCTTGTGGTAAGCAGTTTCTGCTAAGGCGCGCTGACAATCTGTATGAGATCAAACCGAGAAGGAGGGGCAGGAAGAAGGCCCTATGTGGCCCTATATGATGCGACACATATAAACAGACTTCAGGAGGGAGCTATAGTCAGAGTAGTTGTGGCATGTTGTGGCAGTTTCCCCCTTTCAAATCTATTGATAACCTCAGCAACAATGACTGACCTTCGGTAACAAACGGAACACTTCTGCCGACCTCCGAGGTCTGAGCGAGAAAATACTTTATTGCTTCTACACCGAAGCTCCCTGATGATTAAGGAATCTGAACCCCAAAATAAGCAAACTATTGCTACAGTTTCGATGTGCTCGGACAGATTGAGAGCAGTTCGGTCCGAGAGCATAATTTTCTTCAAAGGTCAGTCAAATTCACAGTATCTTGAAAGCGAAACCATATGCAGAGAGGTGTGTGCACTGCGCCTCCGAGGTAGACGTGCGGTGAAGAGGTCAGGGAAAACTGAGACATCTCAAAGGTGTCTCTAGAGGTGGCAAAGCTGGTTGTGTAAACAGTATTAATATATATATATATATATATATACAGCTGAGAGCTGGGTTTTTGATCTCGAATCTTCCACTAGAAAGAATCGCCCCAGAGGCCGAAAGAACCTCTACCATTTTTGTGGCGGCGGCGAGCCCTCAGACCAAAAAGGGGGTTCATTTCCACATATGAAGCACCCCGCAGCGGCGGCGGCAAGGCTTCCACCCAAAAAGTAGGTTCATTTACTTTTGGGGGGGGACACCAGGGGTGATCATATATGCGCAGCTCGGCAGTCTCTCTTCCGCAGCAACTTGAAAGGAAAAGCCAATTGGATCTCATTGATTCATCAGGAGGAAAGTCAACTGAGAAAACCGCAGCAGCTGAAACGATCCCCTCCAGGCGGAGACATATATATATACAAACAGAGACGTGATTACGACCTCCGTCCCTCGATCGTTAATAATGAACCTTGCTGCCGTCATCGCCACTATTCGCCACTTGCATCATCGTAAGTACGAGTGCCCTGCAAGTGCTTCAGAGGGCACAGCACCATAGCAGCGTGATCAGAGGCAGTACCCTGGATAGCGACCTAGAGCGGGGTGGTCTTGGACAGGGAGATCGAGAAGGACGGTCTTTCCTGCAGAAAAACAAGAAGCAGGCTGGGTACGCTGCGCTCTGTTCCTTCTCTGACCCCTGCAACGGGGCAACAATCTCTGCACATGTGGGTGAGGAGCGGAGAAACTCCTGTCCCAACGTTTACGCAGTCATGGCAAGGTGCGAACTCCGACCAATTGAGGACCGCGTGTACAACAAGGATGAGTCCCAGGAGGAAGAAGAGTCCGGCAAGTGTGTTGGGTTTAGATCTGAATGCCGCAAGGTTTCTTCGCAGGCGAAGTGCAATTTATTCACCGGGTGCAACTGGGAGTGTACCTACGATGACGCCTGCAGCGGGGCCAAGATCTCTGCAATTTGGGTAAGGTGCTGACAGACTCCTGCCCCAACGATTGGGCAGTCATGAAAGACTGCGAATTGCGAGGTTTTGAGGACCCAGGCCCTTCGGGGACCACCACTGAGTCCCCAACGCAGATTGAGTCCGAGGAGAGACTGCCGCTCGAAAGCAGCTGTGTTGGGAACAGAGATGAATGCAACCACGCTCTCACCGAACACGATTGTCGTTTGTTGTACGGCTGCAAATGGGGAGAGTCACCCGGAATTCCCGAACCCTTCCTCGATACTGATTTCCACAAAAAAGCCTGGCAGGGTGAGAAGGAGGTGCGCAGAATGCTCGCTATGCCGGGTGAGGCCTGAGAGGGCGTCGGTGTGAGTGCGTTATGTGGCCCTATGAGGCAAGTTCCGATCTCAATCTGAAATCAGCCGCAGTCCCATAGAAACTTTGAATCACGGAATGACTTATCCCGACGCTTTCTGAATGGAGCAAAGATTTGTATGAAGTGTAAGTTCAACGAAATGCTAGAAACCTTTTTTCGTTTTTGAACGGGAAAATGTACACAATCACGAAAAAACGAAGGAGGATAAAAGCATGTCGCAGCAGGTCGAGGAATGAGCGGGGTCAGGGACGGCAACTGAGCACCCCTTGCATGCCTATCTCCCACTCGGTTCACACCCAGACTCAATATCCAGTCAGACCTGCAAACACACCAGGGAGATCGCGATTGTTTTCCCGAAACATGCTCAAAGCACAAGAATTTTGGAGGTGGAGCTCGATCAGTCCATCGGCTTACCTTCACAACGGTTCCTTTGTTTGCTTTAATCAACTCCTTCCAGCCGGACGAGGAGTAGGACTGTAAGAGAGAAAGAAAAGAGTATTTGAGAGATGGTGGCCTACATATCGCAATTCCGACCTCTGGCTGGAATGAGGCTCATCACAGATTGTCTAGCCAAGTTTAATTGTTTGAACATGCCCTACCCCCTCTTTAATTGCCTAAATTTCACTATTTCACAATTTAAACAGACATTATATGTCATGCCGCGTGGTTGGCCAGAGCCTAGGTGCCAGTGGTCGCTCACCAGTTTTAACTGCGCTCAATTTAATTCAATTCAGTTCACCATAGTATTTTTTTTTTACAGTTTTTCAATAGTAAGTTTTCTTTTTTTTTATGTATATACTATATGCAAGGCCTGGAAAATTGAATTCTAAGTATAAGTGGCATGCATGCAAGACAAACAATAACAATACAATTACTAACTACTGCAAAATGGCCGGTAGGTGATAAGACAAACAAGTGTTAAGTCTTTAAATATTGTTATTTTTATTAATTTAATATTAAATTGCGGAAATATAATTTAAACTTTAAGTGTTGCACTAAGTATTGCACAGGATGTTGGCAGCTAGCCCAGCTAGTGGGCTATCATCATATCGCCCCAAATTTGGGCCCCAAAACAGCCTAGAAAACAGTGTGGTGTTTTTTGTTCAATGAATTAAAAAAAAAAGAAAAATAATTATATACAGAACATTTTTTAGAAGTTTTAATTTTTTTTATATGGAGTGCCAGGTCTAGTGAATTTTTTAGCAGAACATAGGAAAGGTTCAAAGCTTCAAACCAGCTCGATACTTAGACTTTAAATTAGTTTAATTTCATATTTACGCCGCCTCATATGATATATGGCACTTAATTTGCTAGATTTGCTGAATATTCACTAGGATATTATCGTCAATCCTCACAGCAATTTTTAGATAGGGGCAGTACACTAAAGTCTTTTGGTAACCTAGTTACATTAACGGGGGGGCCCGGGGGGGGGAGGGACGGAGTTATAATTCATGTCAGTCTATGGGCAATGAAACACACCTCCCTCCTTACATCATCCCTACCAAACCTCGGGGGTTGGGGGGGGGAGGTTACCATTGAACTTACCAAATTAAATAACAAAAGGGGGGAGGGGGGGTCAGCCACCTATAATGTAACTGGGTTACCAAAAATCTTTAGTACGCTGCCCCATACTACACTGCGATAACGTGACTAGTAACAGGACTGCGTGCATGCAGATCGATCTTGCTGATCATTGAATCATCATTCCATCATCTGATCCCAGTCTTTTTGCTGGTCTTTCAACTTCAACTGTCTTTGTTCTGAACCTCGATCATCAGTTGGGCCTTAGCTAAGGCTTCAGTGACTTGGCCTGGCAGTTAGTTAGTTGGCCTAAGTTGGCCTCTCAATTAATGCATGATGCATCGCATAGACTGCATGAAGGCCGGAGTGGAATAATTGACTTTCATAGAAAATGTACCAGAGAATTCAGTCCTCGATCAGGCCAATGATACGTTCAGACTGTGCCAATGCATCTGATTCACTTTCTTATGTTGAATTCACAGACTATTGGAAGAGATTTCATCATTTCAAGTTTCTCTTTTTCAGTATTTTTCAGGCTCATCTCCGTTTCTGTCCATCTCTCTCGCCCCAAGTTCTATCCTAGGAATCCGGGCTGACGCAAAGGCTTCAAAATTACCACCCAAAATCACATACGCAGCCAGCTCCCTCACCAACATGTGAGCCATGCCACGTGACAGCGCCCACTGCCGCTCTTCCTCCTTCGCCACTGCGCTTTTCCTTTCACTGACGTTTTTTCTATTCGGCTGCTGACCCCCGGCAGCTACACTGATGCCGCCAGGCCGGGCAGACGATGGTTCTTGGCGGCGTCTCTTCTGTTGGAAAATGATTTTGCATTCGTCATCACCACCAACCGACGCCTGCCCTATACCCCCAACCTTCCCAGGCTCATCCGGTCTTGCGGCAACAGGTTCTGAGGGCCTCGGCATGTCTGATGGGGCCTTTGCCCTTCCGACAGATACCGAGGCCGTAACTGCAGTCGATGCCGATGCTGAGGAAGAAGAAGACGAAGAAGATGATGACGAGGCACACGAGGTGGAGGACACCCCTGAGGTTTCCCTCTTGTCTTCTACCCCCCCTTCTTCCACCCTACTAGGGGGGGCGAATCTGATGGCTCCGTCCTCCACTACAGCGGCGACCCGCTCAGCACAGGAGAGAAGCTCCCAGCACGCCCAGCAGCCCCGTCGGTAGGAATCCGACTCAGGACACCAGGGAAAGAGGGCGGAGGGATCCGGACACACACCCTGATCACCAAAACCGTCTCCGTCTCCGTCTCCATCGTCGCCGTCGGAGGAAGACGACGAAAGGTCAACGACCGCCGGGGCGACGACAGAGAAGGCCGAGACTGTCAGGGAGGACGAGGCGGAGGGACTTGCAGGGGCAGCCTCTGAATCTTCTCCCACAGAACTTTCACTGCTAATCGGAATCACATCCCCCCTACCCGCCTGTCTTAAATACTCTTCTTCCTCTTGAATCTCATCCATCCTCCGTTCTCTTTCCAAATCAATGGTGTCCTCCTCTGACTCACTCACATCCATTTCGTCCTCTGTTTCACTCACATCCATCCTGTCGTCACTCTGCCCCCCCTCACGCTCAGATTCTTCCCCCATATCCTCTTCTCCCTCTTCCTCCTCCTCCGCCAACTCTCCAGAATCACGGCTCATGATCATCTCCAGATCATCATCATCATAAGAGGAGGAGGAACAATCGTTTGGGGGTCTCTCCCTCTCCCCCCCTTCTCTAGAATCCTCCTTCGACCCTATCCACAGCCTGTCTACATCACCCGAAGAATCGGAACGTACCTGCAACTGCAACCCCCCAGACTCCCCCCCTCTTCCCCCCACAAATTCAGCAGAAGCCGAGGAGGAGAAGGAAGGCCCCCTCTCTGCCTCCAGTCCCCCCCCCACCGCATCCGCGTGGGGCGAAACCAACTGAACAGAGGAGGGAGAGGAAGACGGACGAATTCTCTGAGAGTCCTCTCCTCCCTCCTCGACACCCAGATCTAGATCTACAAAGTCTGAAGGAGACGACGCGGCAACCAGACGTTCACTTCCTCTCCCCCCTCTTCCCTCTAGTGATTCGGCAGCTGCTTGACCGTTCGTTTCCGTTTCTATGGCTTGTCCCTGTGACTGTCTCCAGACAGGAAGATCAGTGGAAACGGACAAAGGTGCTTCACCTCTTCCCCCTCTCTGATCAACCATTTGGCCCTGATCGGCCCCCGGAACTGCATTGTCTGTGCCCGTCTCCGACACAAAACGAAAAGCTCTCACTGCCCCCGAACTCCCACTTTCCCCTTCTTCTCTGACTTCTCTACTTTCCAAGCCCAAACTGCTTCCAACCTCCCCACCACCATCAGGACAAGAAGATGGAGGCAACTCTCCATCTGGCTCTCTCTCTACTATGACACCCCTTTCTGGCACACCAACATGGTTGCCCCCCTCATCCGTTCTCCCAGTCGCATCTCCCCCAAGGAAATGTATGCCCTCCTCGCGGGAAGACCCCCCGCCCCCTCCCTCTTCATCCGATTCCTCGACATTCAGCACCTCTGCATGGGCACGTCTCCCCCCCCCAGTTCTCGAAAACATCCCCTCCCTGTCCCCATCACCCTGTCCGCTCTCATGCCCCCCCTGCCCTTCCACGCCCCTGCGTAAAACGCCTATGTGTAGCCTAGCTATTGCTTCTCCTCCTGTGTCCTCTCCCCTTTCTCCCTCTCTCTGTCCCTCCACCAGACTGCGCAGACGACAGTCAGGCAGTCCCTCAGGGGAGGAATCGCACAGACTAAATACGCCTGACGGAATCTCTCTCCGTCGAGGCTCGCCCTCCATACCATACGGAGGCTTCATCTGAGCCTGAAGACTGAACCCAGAAGGCCCGCGGGGCATCCAAGGGCCCCCCAAAGGAACGTCAGTGCCCCACCGTAAACCTGTACCTCCCCATCCTCCCCCCACGCCCTCTCTTCTACTCCACTCCTCTCTCATTCGTCTCTCCAACTCACGTTTCCTTTTCCGCTCCGCACTCGCAAGTGCTATAGCAGCCTGACGTGCTACTTCCTCTGCGCGCCGCGAATCTGAAGCCGCTGCTGCCGCTGCTCGCGCGGCAAAGCGTACTGCAGCAGCCGCAGACACCCCTGTTTGTGGTTCCCCACTGCCCGATCCCATTTCCCGCCCACCAAGGCTTCCAGTCACTTCAACTTCCGACTCGTCGTCAAGTTCAATCGGCACAGGGTGGCGGGCTGAAAATGCATTCCTCCCGCCCCCTGCTCCTGCTGCTGCTGCTGAGGCGGCAGGAAAACGTTCAATTTCCTCCACATTACTGGAAGAGAAAGACGACCCACCCTCCCCCTCTGAATCCGATTCAGAGTCTTGTATGCAAATCGGGAGGGTTTTTTGCCTTTCTCTTTCATTCTCACCAACTCGACTCCCCACTGCATTGCCACCAACACTCCCACTCCCACGCGAAGAGTCCGAACTCTGCATGAGGGCCACAGACCCACCAGACCAGAGCCCTGCCCTTCCATTCTCCGAAACACCTCCCCCCTCCCCCCTCTCCCCGTCTGGCTGACGAGGAATAACAAATGCATCTTCGAGACTCAAATGCCGACGCACAGACGGCGCCCCACTGCGCCACGCTCTCATTTTCTCCCCTTCCCCCCCCTCCCGCCTTCCAAGGAACACGCCATCCGCCCGTCTCTCTGAGGGAGGATCCCTTTCCCTGAAAACGCCCAACCGTGCAGCATCGAGGTCGACCTTGCCGAGCACCATCAGGTTGTTGATCACGAAATTCTTCACAAAGTTATTTGAAAAAGAACCCTCCTCCCGAAGAGCCTGCAAGCGAGAACAAATGTGTGTCGCACAACGGCACACACAATCGTGCAAGATTGTTCTTCCTTTCCTGTGTCCTCATTTCTCCAAATCCTTTATCGCCTCTCTTTTCCATTCACGAAATAAGTCGACTCTCTGTTTGTTGGATAGGTCCAGAAATAGCCTTCGCCCAAATCTGCCCCATCGGTTTTTGCTCATGCAGGGTCTAAAGACTTTTCCTGTCAAGATGAAGCAAGTCTACCAACAAACAAAGACGGTTTGAAAAGAGACGTAAGAAGAATACAGAAGCCCCCTCAATGTACCCACCGGCAAATCGTTTGTAAGCAGAGCGTCCATCCTCAGTCTGCTGAACGAATCGTGGGTCTGAAGGAGACGGACGAAGGTCTCAGACATACAGTACCTCGAACGCCTCACAGCAGTCACCTCCACTTCTCCTTCCACTTCTTCCTCTTCCTCCTCTTCTCTCATCCCTTCTTCCCTTTCCCCCTTCCCTCGACTCTCATCAGAGCTATCAAATGGTCTTTTTGCACAAGCCCCGCCCATCCGAGCTGAAGCGGACGCAGCAGATGCAGAAGCAGATGCAGAGACAACACCTGCGTCATTCTCATTCTCATTCTCTAGAGCTCCTGCGCTCCCAGCCGCACACGGACGTGCAGCACGAGACAACGTCAACTCCTGCTCCTCTCCTGTGGGAGGGACCACACGAACCTCTCTTCCGGCACTTTCCGTTTCATGACCACCACCTCGCTGTGGGTCTGTTGGGGGGGAAGATGATAGGCTTTGTCTTTGAATCTCTGCAGACAAGTGTTCATGCTCGGGAAAGAATACGCCTTCCTCTTCCTCCCCTCTTTGTCTCGGGGAGGGTGAGCGTTTCCGTTTTGCACCTGTTCCTTCTTCCTTCTCTCCTACTTCTCTTTCTCCGTGTTCTCTCTTGCCTTCCTCCAATCGAATACCTGCAGCCTCCAAGTGACTGTCTGTTTTGCCAGGGCTGTTGTCGTCTCCCAACAGCAAAACCGGTTTCTCAGCCGGCGGGGCAGAAAGAGAGGAAGGAGAGATGAGAGGAGGGTCTGGAGGGGAAGAAGCAGAGGCGAAAGCCGAAGCAGAGGAAGAAGAGGAAGAAGAAGAGGACGCTTCTGCAGAAGTGTGAACAACTCCGCCTGCACTCCCTGTGCCACGGTCAGACAATCCAATCTGAAGTGCCGAGACCTCAGCACTTTCTCCCTCTCTGATCTCACTCGAAGAGGAAGAACACACCTCTTTTCCTCTTCCTCTCTCTCCCCTCCCTCCAACAATGCGAGCAGAGTGCTGACCCCCTTGTCCCATTCTCTTTCCTCGGGAAAGGCCTTTCTGGGAGGCAGGGAGGGGCAATTCTTCTTCATCTGCGCGGCCAGCCCTCAAACTCTTTCCTCTCTCTGTCGGCCTGTGCACTGACTTTCTATTTCTCCTCCTCAATGCCTTCTCTCTTTCTCCCTTCCGCTCCTCTTCGGAATCTTCCCCTCTCCCCGGACCCAACGGATGGGCACAGATCCGTCTCTTGTCCTGACGGTAATTCCGATGAAACCCCGGCGGGGCCTCTTTTCGGTTTCTCGGCCGGAAGCGCCATTGGGAACGCCAGGCTCCCTCTGCCGCTGCGTGTGCAGCCCTCATGTGGCTCCTGTAGTAGGGCATATAAGCCTCTAAGCAATAGAACTCACTGAACGACACACCATACGGGATTGGAGGGAGCATTGCGAACTGGCGTCTTGCATATGTCAGTTGACGTCTCCAGACGCGGTCTGCAGAGGGAGAAAAGGCGTTGACACAGTCAGGGAGGGCACGGAGAAACAAAAGCGCGTTCACAAAGAAACTCCTACGGAATTGGCGACTCAACAAGAGACCATGCAAGCAGGCACGATATGCAGACAGAAGGTAAAGAATCCCAAAAGTGAAGTGCTCAATGCATTCCGAGGACATGTAAGACCCGTTCTCTCTCTGTGGTACAGAATGCAAACAGAGAACGAAAACGGTGAAGAATGCAAACTGGAGAGTGGAGGCAGACACACACGGCTGCACAGCGCTTTCCTTCCTTCATGCAACCTGACTGCCCGCCCCTCTCCTCATCTCGTTCCCTCTTGACTGACCAGGAGGATCACTCTGCCGCGTCTGCCAGTACCAGGTTCGCTGCATTGGATTCAAAGCCGCCGGTTTGAGAGGAGAAGTGGAAGCAGGAACGTGTAGTCTCGTTCATCATACAGACTTCCATGTCTGAGTGGGAAGAGAGTACCTCAACGCGACTTGCATGTATTCATCACTTGCAACACATACAGACGCAGCATCAAGGGTCCCGTAGCGCAACGGTTAGTGCGTGAGATTTTGACTCTCAAGGTCTGGGTTCAAATCCCAGCGGGACTTCTTTTTGTTGAAAGCGAACGAGTGTGGTTGAATGGGTGTTTTGAAGGGCAAGTCACGTCATTGACGTGCGACGGAAAGACTGGGAGTTTGAGCTGAGCGTTACAAGACAAACGTATGGCATGTGAGTGTTGGACTGCCTCACCGTGACCGTCTGTCTTGCTGGTCTACACATGAGGGCATGCTGGCACGCACACTGACGTAGATCCGTTCGTTGAACACATCGTAGATCAGGCTGGAGAATCCGCGTTTACAGTTCGGGCACACGACTCTTGCTGGGTTCTCGTGAGATGCCTGCAGGGAAGAGAGGACAGCGGCTCACATGGATGAGCCTGAAGGGGAGTTGAGAAGTTCGCAAGGCGCCGGAACTCCACAAGCGCAGAAAGAGTCCAGACTGACCCATCCGCGTATGCAGTCAAAGTGGAACACATGGAAGCACTCGTTGACATACGCATGTTCCTCTGTGATGTTCTCAAGACAGATGGAGCAAAAGGGCTGCTCTGTGCCACTTGGCCCCCCTTTGACAAAATCAGACGGCATCGCTCATGCAATGCTGGAAGAAGTGAAAAAAAGGAATCAATCGCACTACAGAAATTTTGTCACAAGGCCAGGAAGAACAATGCTTAAGCTGTTCTTTGCGGAAATGCCTCACTGCTTGCAACTCAATCTGAAATGCCTGGAAGCTGTTGTGAGTGAGGCGTGTGAAATGCATCGTGTGGAGTCTGAGACTGTCTGACGGCAGAAGGATGCAATTAAAAGGGAGACGGAGTGTATCGACCCACATGCATGCATGCATGGACCCGGTCGGGCTATACGTTTGGCATCGTTTGGCCGCCGACTCGACGTGAATTCACTCGAGGACCCGGTCGGGCGCGTTGCAAGGTTCGAGAAACTCCGTCTACCAGGAGGGATTCTCCATCATTCCATTTTCCATGGTCCGACGAATACGTGCATGCACTCATCTTCTGTGCTTCACTCATCTTCTGTGCTTTAATAGCACCGGCACTTCAAGCTGCACTTCGCTGCTTGGAAATTCACTGCCTGCTGGCTAGAATGATGACGAGTGGAACAGCTGGGGCAGCCCAGCTCCGGACGATCTCTGCAGAGAGATACGCGTCACTGGTTTCGACGCAGACGACGGGGTGGCAGGTCTGGGATGCTGCTCTTTCTCTTCGCGACTTTCTGCTCTCATCTGACTTTGTTCGCACCTCTTTTCCCGACACATTCGGAAAGCTGCAAGCTTGCCGTAAGTCCTTAAGTATCCTGGAATTGGGAAGTGGCACCGGTTTTCTCGGACAGAGCGTCGCTGTTTTTTTGGAACAAGAACTTGGAGAGACGGAGACGGCAGAAGGAGACGGCAAAGACGGCTCTCCATCTTCACCCATCAGCTGCGTCTGTATGACTGAGATGACACACGGTCAGCGTTCAAGAACTGAAGCTTGTTTTGCTGATGGACACATTCGCAGCAGCTTTTCACTCTTCTTGCATGATCAGGAAAAGAAGAGTGTACCCACTTTAATCCGTCTACATTGCGGTCTATTAGTCTTGTCTGTCTGCCTATCTGTCTGTCTGTCTGTCTGTCTGTCTGTTTTTCTTTTTTGTTTTTCTGTTGTGTTCAAAAAAAGAAGGAGGAAAGAGAAGTCATATAGCCTGTGTTTTTGTCGGCAAGTCATACATTAGACTGCCGGGCTGTCTGTCTGTTTCATACCCCGCCTGTGTTGCTCCTTGCCCCCTGTATTTCCTTCACTCGGTCACAAGAAGCCCCCCCTTCCATCTTGTCACAAGGGGCCACCCCTGTGTTGCTCCTTGCCACACTTAAATTGGCTACTTCTCTCGGTCACAGGGAGGGCAAAGGAGTAAGGTAGTCTATCTGAGCGGAAGAACATGAAGAGAAACGAACGAGTCCACATGGGACGAATCATGCGGAATTGCACAAGCGCAAGTTTGCACAGGGCAAAGACAGCCGCACATGCAATACGCTTCAGGCCCGGATTTCCGGTACCTTTCCACTGAAAGCGTGCCAAAAGAAGAAAGAGAAAAGCAGAAGACAATAGAAGGAAGTCTCCGTCTGTCCGTTCGTCCGTCGACATCTGTCTGTCTGTCTGTCTGTCTGTCTGTCTGAGAGCGCGCCAAAAGAAGAAAGAAAAAAACAGAAGAGAATGAAGAAAGAGAAAAAGGAAAAGCAAAGACGATATCATTTCCATCTGCCTGCCTGCCTGTCTGCCTGCCCGTCTGCCTGCCCGTCTGCTTGCCTGCCTGCCTGCCTGTCTGGTTGGCTGGCTGTCTCTCTGCAAGTCTGTTCGCTTCCTTGTTTGTCCATGTCTGTATTTTGAAAGAAAGAAAGAAAGAAAGAAAGAAAGAAAGAACGAAACAAAGAAAGAAAGAAAGAAAGAAAGAACGAAAGACAGAAGGACAGACAGACAGACAGAAGGACAGACAGACAGACAGACAGACAGACAGAAGGACAGACAGACAGTCAGACAGACAGAAGGACAGACAGACAGACAGACAGACAGACAGACAGACAGACAGACAGAAAGATAAATACACAGACAGACAGACAGACAGACTATATGTTTCTTCTTCTCCCTTCTTTTCTTCATGGACACAATAGACAGACAGACAGACAGACAGACAGACAAATACACAGACAGACAGACAAATACACAGACAGACAGACAGACAGACAGACAGACAGACACAGACAGACAGACAGAAAGAAAGAAGAAAGAAAGAAAGAAAGAAAGAAAGAAAAAAAGAAAGAAAGGAAGGAAGGAAGGAAGGAAGAAAGAAAGAAAGACAGACAGACAGACAGACAGACAGACAGAAAGAAAGAAAGGAAGGAAGGAAGGAAGAAAGAACGAAAGAAAGAAAGAAAGAAAGAAAGAAAGAAAGAAAGAAAAAAAGAAAAAGCAAAAAAAAGAAAAAAAGAAAATAAGGGAAAAAAGAGAAAGAAGGAAGGAGAGAACGAAATAGTCCGCCTGTCTCTCTCTCTCTCTGTCTGTCTGTCTGTCTGTCTGTCTGTCTTCGGGCTCCCTTCCGCGCTGTCTGGTTGACGGTGTAGGTATTTTTTTTCTTTGTTTGTTGTACGTTTGGAAGGAAAAAAGAAAGGAAAAGAAAAGAAGAAGTCATATTGTCTGTCTGTCTGTCTGTCTGTCTGTCTGTCTCTGTACGTGGAGAAAAGGGGGGGGAGAAAAGAAACATAGAGTCCATCCGTTTGTCAGTTTGTTTCTCTGCCCGACTACCCATCGGCCTGTTCGCCACATCTGCTCGCATGAGAGTCAGCAGCTGGAGAAGGAGAACGAAAGGAAAAACGAAAGCATGACGAGAGGACCTGAGGCCGGAATACAGAGAGACGGAAGGAAGGAAGGAAGGAAGGAAGGAAGGAAAAAAGAAAGAAAGGAAGGAAAGAAGGAAGGAAGGAAAAAAGAAAGAAAGGAAGGAAGGAAGGAAGGAAAAAAGAAAGAAAGGAAGGAAGAAAAGAAAAAAAGAAGGAAGGAAGGAAGGAAGAAAGGAAGGAAGGAAAGAAAAAAAGAAGGAAGGAAGGAAGGAAGAAAGGAAGGAAGAATGGGAGAGATAAACAGCTCGAGAGGTCTAGAATGAGAGGGGGGGGGCGTGTGATGTGGGGGGAGACAGCGAAGGAACAAGGATGAAAGAGAGGGTGCCGGCTGTTTGCTCTAAGAAAGAGTGAAGCAAAAGGGACAGGAAGAAGAAAAAAAAACAAATTAGGGAAGGAGGGAAGGATGGCAGGAAGAAAGATGGAGAGAAAGGAAAAGAAAGAAGGAAGGAAAGAAGTAAAGCAAACCGGACTCCTCCCTCAGTACAGCCCCTCGTCCAGACGGTTCGTTCCGTGTGCGCCCTCAATTCACACCGTCTTTGCCCATGCATCCATCTTCGCGCCCTCTGCATGCAGGTGGAGCGTTTGAGGTCCTGAAGGCGAATGTGCACCTGAACGCTGAGGCAGGGGCCGTTCCACTGAGGAGACTGCGTGCCGTCCCCTGTGACTGGGCCTGGCTCTGCCGGGTCGCAGAGGGGAAAGTGAAGAAACACTCTCAGATGGCAGAAGAGGAAGAGGGCGGGGCCGGGCCTGTTGCCTCAAGTCATGTTCCTCCTCCTCCTGCGTCTGAAGCTGCCAGTCCTGTCAGTTTGCAGGAGAGCAAGTCGGAGGACGGAAGACAGAGAGCGAGTGGTAAGGGGGCGCTGTCTGTGGTCGTTGCTGCTCCTGTACTGACGGACTTTGTTCCTGTTGTTGTTCCTCGATCAACAGCAACAGCGACACAGACAGGGAAAGCAACAAGAAGCCCGAGGAAAGATCACAGTGAGGGACTGGGAGATGAAAGATGTCCGCCTGCAACGTGCTCCAAGTCGGAAAGAGGCAATGCTGCAGAGAAGGGAGACGGACCTCTTGAAAGGTCGGGAGTTGAAAAAAGTTCAGCCGAGACGGGAGGCGGCTTGAAACATGAGGCAGTTCCTTGTGCGTCCACTCTTCTGAACGTGCAATGGGACTTGATCATCGGTTCCGATCTAGTGTACAGTGAAGAGGGGGCCCGTCTCCTTCCTCGTGCTCTCGCGGCCCTTCTTTCATCTTCTCCGGACGCGATCTGTCTGTATGCCCACACGAAACACAGAATCGAGACCTGTGACCACATTCTCTTTGCGTCTCTCGAAAGCAACGGCCTCTCCTTCAAAGAAATTCAAATGAAGACACCCGGAACAGAAGATGAAAGCGAAAGGCCCCCCTCCCCCCCTCTCTACGAAGATCCTTTTCCTGAGTTGCGAGTTGCTATCTATGAAATACGAGTGTGTAAAGAAAAAAAGCAGAATTAAACTCGGAATTAAATGAAGCCTTCAAAGCTCCTTTATTAGCAAGGCGGGGTGTTCCCTATTGTAAGTCTATCTTCAAATCAATTTCAAGTTGTAACAACGCCTAAAACAATGCTAGGATCGAATCAAATCAAATCGTTTACCCTGTTTGCATGTGCGTGCCAATGGTGGAAAAGTTCCCGAAAGCTGCTCGGAAACTAGCTCGGAAAGCACTTAAAACTATGTATACATAGACCAGTTGTTAACATGATGGTAAATAATGATACTGTACTAGAACTTTTAATAATAAGTATTATTAAATGGTAATTAATTATTGGTTACTACTATACTGTTGGAGATTGTATAAACTAAACTAAATTTATTATTTTGACATCATTTTATTTTAGAACTTGTTTTTAGTTTTTTTCCTACATTTTTTATATATTATTGAATAAAATAAATCCTTTAAAGGGGGGGGAATTGGCGGGCTATTGTATTTGGGAGAGGCACGCTATTGTATTTGAGAGTAATTGGAAGAATCTACGAAACTAGCTAAGAAAGAATTTGAATTAATGCTTATGCAATTGCAATCTGCAAATTTAAAATCCCATATAATTTATCTAGCAATTTATCATGTTGAAACAACTTCGAATTTAGTATTGTTTTCTTCATTAAGAACTTAATGTACAAAAGAGGCTTTAAGGAGCACAGTGGCAAGGCCTAGCTCGGAACCTATGAATCAATCAATCAATCAATCAATTAATCAAGACTTTTTTTAACTTATAGTGCATGGCTTGAATGCTTTTTAATATTTTTTAAATAGTCAGCTGCCCTTGGAACTAAGTCTCCCCAAAACTCTGTGCTCTTTTTGTATCTCTCATCTTCTTCTATCAAATCTTGAATACAATCTTATGGTGTCTTTGCACAGGGGCAAGATCTTCAGTCGCGGCTGCATTAATTTCTTTTGTGTTAACGCTAAGTGCGCTGTTTCCATACACATGCTGCGCCGGGGTAGGTCGCCTCCCCCCCTCCCCTAGGCTTCTCTGTAGAAAGATCAAATCAGTCTGAGAGATGTCACGCGACTGCGATACTGCTGCTGCAAGAACATTTTTCTGGATTCGGCACCCCGCCTTTCCATGCTTTTCCGTTTCTTTCTAGCTGCATGATCGCTTCGTTTATGGAAGATGATTTAGCATTTCACGGCTTTGAAGTTGCCGCTAGAGTTACCATGGGTTTTTAACGTTAAAAATCGAAAGGCACACGCGCAAGGAGGAGAAGGGCAACTTCTTCCTTCAGAGGTTAGCAAAGTGAAACCCCACTGCACAGGGAACCCTTTCGCAAGATAGAAGAACAGAAAGAAAGAAAGAAAGAAAGAAAGAAAGAACAGAAAGACAAACAGACAGAAAGAAAGAAAGAAAGAAAGAATGAAAGAACACTTGCACTTCTCTTTTCAGAGGTAGGCAACTTAACACCTCATAAGCAAACCCTTCGCAAGACAGAAGAACAGAAAGACGGAAGGAAAGAAAGAAAGAAAGAAAGAAAGAAAGAAAGGAAGGAAGGAAAGACAGAAAGAAAGAAATAAGGAAAGGACAATTGCACTAAGTCTTTTCTTTTCAGAGGTAGGCGACTTAACGCCCCACAAGCAACCCCTTCGCAAGACAGAAGAACAGAAAGACAGGAGGAAAGAAAGAAAGAAAGAAAGAAAGAAAAAAAGAAAGAAAGAAAGAAATAAAGAAAGGACAATTGCACTTCTCTTTTCAGAGGTAGGCGACTTAACGCCTTACAAGCAACCCTTTCGCAAGATAGAAGAACAGAAAGACGGAAGGAAAGAAAGAAAGAAGGAAAGGACACTTGCACCTCTCTTTTTAGAGGTAGGCAACTCAAGGCCCCACAAGTGACCATCCTGAAAGACAGAAAAGAAGAACAAGAAGAAGAGACCGAATTAAATGTTAAAAAGAAAGAGGGGGAAAAGATCGAAAGAATATGCCGGCCACAGGGGGTGCCAAGAAGCAACTCGACTCTTCACTCCTCATCATGGTAAAAAACATCAAAGCCTGAGAGATTGTGCCTAGGTTAACCGCGTTCCATACAGCTGTGACGTACATCCGAATGTTTCTTTGTATGCCTCTCCTTTATGTACTGCATATGTGTGTGGATCCAACAGGCAATCCTCCCATGATTCCCATCTGTGTTAATTGTTTCTTGCAGCCAAGCATTTCGAATCACCGCTCGAGCAGAGTTTTTCGAAAACCTCCTTCGTGCTCAAAACATCATGCACAAAGAAAGAGGGAGTCGGATTCCTCTCTTAAGACGCACGTGTGCATCCCCTAAGCTGTACGTTCCAATGAGGCATCCACCCACCCAGCCCCCCCCCCTCTGCAGGGCACACACTGCAAATCTAGGCCGGAGAATTAAAGCCTTCAAGCAAGCAGTACCGCTGCAGCTTCTCCCCTCCTCGGTGGAAAGACAGATGAGTGAGTACATATGATTAAATACAAAAGTCAAATTTGCACAAATGCTAAAAAACCGTGCTTTCCCCCCCTCCCCCCCCCCC
>JAHBMJ010000611.1:8555-44067 GCA_018398765.1 Chromera velia | reverse complement strand
ACACGCCCGACTTCCGTGCTTGGCCGTCCTCTGCGTGTCCATAGGGACCGATGTATGCCCGTTCTTTTGTTGCACACGCCCGACTATTTCGTTGCTTGGCCGTCCTCTGCGTGTCTATAGGGACCGATGTATGCCCGTTCTTTTGTCACACACGCCCGACTTCCGTGCTTGGCCGTCCTCTGCGTGTGCATAGGGACCGATGTATGCCCTTTCGTTTGTTGCACACGCCCGACTTCCGTGCTTGGCCGTCCTTAGTCTGTCCATACGGCCCGACATGTGCTTCCATTCTTTTCCTGTTTGGTTTTTGCGGTTGGCTTGCTTGCTAGTTACAAAGGAAGGGAGAGAAAGGGAACGTGTAGCGGGGTGGTCGATTTGTTTGTACAATTATTGCTTTTTTTTTCCTCCTTCCTCTTCTGAGTGATTGCTTGCATGTTTCTTTCTTTCTTTCTTTCTTTCTTTCTTTCTCTCTTCTTTCTTTCTTTCTTTCTTTCTTCTCTCGGCGTCAAAAAAAGAAGCTCATCCAAGTCGCTCTATCATGCCCGTTCTGTTGTCTTTCAAAAGAAAGCTTCATTTTCTTCTTCCTTATCTTTTTCTTTTGCTCCCTGCCTTCTCTCTTCTGATTTTTCATTACTTTGCGGCCCCTGCATTCTAACGCGAAACGGCTCTTGAATGTGTGTGCACATTCGTTCTTTTCCTTCTTGTTTTTTTTTCTTTTGGCATTCGATTTGCTTCCTGGTTGCATGCATGCAGGCACTGGAGACAGACCGAAGGGGGTGCCGGGTGCACTCTCGGGTGCCTCTCAAATTTTGATGAGCGTGCGGAGTCTCTCTTGATTGCCTTGGGCGTGCGTGACTTCTTTGACTTTGTTGTTTTGTCCTCAAGGGAGGGGGTGGAGAAACCAGACCCCCAGATCTTCCAGAAGGCCCTCGAAGCTGCAAACAAAGTGCGGAGGGATAGGGGGCAGAGGGAAATCACCGGGGGGGTGCATGTGGGGGACTCCTGGAGCAAAGACATCCTGGGGGCTGCAAGGGTGAGCGGGAAGAAAGAAGAAAGGGACTCCAGATGTCACTTTGTCGGCAAGCACAGAAATACAAAATGAAAAAGAAAGGAAGTAAAAGAAGGAAAGGAAGAAACAAAGAAAAAAAGAAAGAAAGAAAGAAAGAAAGAAAGAGAGAGAGAGAGAGAGAGAGAGAGAGAGAGGACAAATCTCATGCGACCTGCCTTCATGCTTTCATGGTGATTCTCTCTGCTTTCGTATCTACCTTCTTTTGATTACCTTGCATGCGGATCTCGGTGTCTGTCTCTGTGAGGCATCTCTTTCATCCATGGGATCACGAATCGGGGACCCCCTCCACAAACGACGATCTAAAGCTTCTATCACTTCTTTGCCCTCCGCATGTGTGGATGATCGATATGAAGCGGAGACTTGCCGAATCTTCAGTGAGAATTCTGTGTGTGTGTCTCTTCTGTCTCCTTGTGTGAAAGACAGCTACTGGACACAGAAATCGCTCCAAATCCGTCTCATGCATGCTGTCATGTACGTTGATTCCGTGCAGAGCGGCTGGCCTTCGGTGTTTCTCCATTCCGGGGGCAAGGGTCCGAGTGAGAAGGCGCGTGCGGAGGTGCATTCTCTGGGGACACCCGTCGAGGAAGTCCGAGATCTTCGGGAGGCTCTGCGGCTGCTCGGAGTTTGCGGTTGAGTTGAACTAAGATGTCAATTTCCAATCCAACTCGCTCTGCGTTCCTCCAGCATCCTAGCCAGCGGCTGCGTGACATAGCTGGCTTAGTATCCGCCCCACTGCATGAGAGGGATCGAATCGAAGGCTTGGAAGCCTAGTCGCAAAAACATGCGCGCGCAATCGTAAATACAATTAAACAAGAAGCAAAATCAAGAATTGAACGGACTCTTAAGTTGAAGCGTGCAGAATCGTATCTTTTTACAATTTAATTTTATTTAAACTATAAGCTTTAGATCATTTTGAAGATAACTATAGTTATGTCTTAGAATCAAGACGAGGATTGTTCTCAATTCAAAGTTGGCATTTAAGTTGCAAGCTTTTATGAAAAAAATATTTCTATAAGTATATTACTCAGGGTGTAGGTGTGACTTGAGTTATTCAAGCCTTTTAAATTAATCTTGTAGCTTAAATTAAAACTAGAAGGATCTAAGCAAGGACGCTGGATTATTATTATTGTTTATACATTTACTTTCCACTTAATTAGGTTAATTGAGATTAAAACCATAATTATGCATGCATAATGTTTGATTAGCAAAAAAATGTCAAAAATAATAATTGTTAGCAATTTGCTGCTCTAAGTGCTCTAATGTTACCTTATATATGCTTGAAGACTACTATTAAAGTATTAGATTAGAAAAGTTAGATTCATTTATTAATTTGTTTACTAACACAATTAACTTGAAGTTTATAAGGTTATGGTTCAAGATTATCATCACTCTTTATGCTTATAAAATTAATGTAGTTTAATAATGTTGGCTAGTTGTTGAATTCTGGCTGTACCTGCATATTATTGCTTAATATTTCTGAACTTCGTAAATCTGGAGCGCGGTGGTGTCGCAAACTTCTGTTGTTTCTATCAAACCCGAGTCCTGAACCATTGAAACTATAAATTTACAGGCTTAAGCGTATTTCTGCATTTAAGAAAATAGAAATGTCACTCCCGGTTGATCGATTTTCACTTGTGCATCTTCAGATCATTCGTCCGCTACATGAAATTCAGAATGCCGTGTTGATGCAATCATGTCGAAAGGCATCAAGGCAAAGTCCCCCTCTCAATCACAAGCCCTCAGCTGTCTTCTCGCACTCTTCCTTTGACTCCTCTTTTGTTTGTCTTTCCTCCGCTTCTCTCCAGAACTTCCCTGTGCCTTCTTGCAAGGAGAGCCACGATTTGGCTTTTTTCCCAGATCTTCTTTCGGCAACCTTTTCTGGCTATCAGTGGAGCCATTTTCCTTCTTCCCAGACTCAGTCTTGTTCCCGCCGTCGGACTCGGAAACTCCCAGGAAGAAGAGAAGTTCTCGAGTTGCTTCTCCCTGCGCTGTCTTACGCCCAGAGGAAGATAGATAGATTTCATGGCCGTGCTGAGACCAGATCAAAAGAGGTTCATGACGTCCTGAATACTTTCGACTGTTGAACCTTTGTTCGGGTCTCTGCACTAGCTGCAAGAAGGAGACGATAAAACGAAAAGGGAAAACCATCTGTCCGCCTTCAAATAAGAGGGGAACTTCAGCCCGAAATCCTCTGAACTTCGACCAAATCACTTCTGTCGTACTGAACTGAACGGACAACCTGCAGCGCCCGTCTGGGTGGATTTGGCTTCGGAGGTCTCGGTCCTTCGGATGGAGGTCCCAGTTTCTCGTTCGGGTATCCCTCTTCAAATACGTGACTTCTTGTACGCGTTTCTGTGAAATTGCCTCCAGAAGAATCTTGCATAGTTGGACATGACGAACGCCCCATGCCCATTCAAGCGCCTTCACCCTAGACGAGAGTGCATGGGGAGAAGCACGCCACTCATAATCACACTTCTCCTGAGCTCTCAAAAGAAGCCTGACCACCTCTCGAAGGCGAGTGGGGCGATGGAGTGACCCATTTGAACCGCAGGATCTGCGGGTGCTTCGCTTCTGAATGACACCGGTCTTGTGATGCGATCCTATGCAGGCCTGAACAAGTGCATGCGCCAGCCCGACAGAATAATACGCCACTGAATCCTCATCAAGGAGTCGTCTGACAACCAGGTGATGCCCCCCTTTGGAGGCCAGCGAAAGTGGTGTGACAAGATCTCCCCAGTCCGACGACTCATGCAAGCGTCTCATCTGCCAAAAGTGATTATTCACGTCTGCACCCCAACAAAGGAGTAGATCCACCGTTTTCACATCACCACAACAACAAGCCGACATCAGGGCAGTCCAGTCGTCCTTGGTCTTCTCATTCACCTTTGCGCCCCCTCTCAATAACATCCCTACAGTCTCCAAGTCACACCTCTCGCAGGCAGACATCAACACAGTCCATCCATTGCTCCTCTTCACGTTCACGTCAACTCCAAATGAAACTAAGCGCCTCAGAAGGGCCTTACAGTCTCTCTCAATTGCCAGGTGAAGAGCCCACTCCGACATGTACCGAAGTGTGCCGTTAATGTCTGCACCGAGGCGGAGAACAAGCAGTAGGTCATCTCCTTTCCCCTCTTTGATGAGTCTGTCTACTGCCGCACAGAAGCACTCGTCAGACACCGGGCGAAACTTCCGCAGAAAACTCATGCGCACCTTAGTCAGCTGGACCTTTGCTACGCCTTCTCCCGGTTGTGAAGAAGAAACGCTGCCCATGATGGGAAGATCAAAACGAGAACGACGAGCCCATAAATGCACACCTTTGTGACAGAGAGCCCGCCTATGCACATGCTGGAAGACAGTGACTCTGCTCTGACATCTACTTTGCTCAAACGGAGACACTTATGTAGGGATGGAGGCATCCATGCATGCCGAGTCGTGCGCGATCATTCCTGCTGTGCCATGCTGCATGCATGTGCACGCCCATGCAGTGTGCCGGACGCGCGCGCAAGGTTCGCTGCATGCATGTTCGCTTCGCGCGGCGTTCCATGCAGCTAGCTCGGTCGGATTCGATCAATGTGGTCAGACTGACAGCTATATGACAGCTATATATATATATACCTTCGTCTTTTTCGTGCATGATTGTATACACTTTCCCATTCAAAAATGAAAAAAGGTTAATTGTGAATATTGTTCAGTCTCTCGGTCCGACTTACTCCTTGTCAGTGACTGTGGTACGTTGCAGTTTCACTTGAAAATCGATCTGCCAGGGACGTTTTCCTCTACATATAGACAACAGGCTAGTAGTTTTTTTTTATCTCTTCTTACGTCATGGACAGCTTTTCTTCTTCACCCCCAGAAGAAGGAATGACAAAGATCCAGCTGACCAAGGTGATCTTGTGGCATGTTCGTCAGTTTTGCCCGGTGTCTGACCGCTGCTTCCACTTGGCTGTAGACAAATTCGTCAACGAGGGAAAAGGGGATGACCTGCTGCTCCTTCTCCACCTCGGTGCAGACATCAATCGGAGTCTGCAGCATATGGCAGAGTATGCGCTCCAGCAAGCAGTTGAAAGAGACTGCAAGAGGCTTCTGAGGTATCTCATTTCGAGTGGGGTTGACGTGAACGTAGAAGAGAGCTACGGCCGGACTGTGCTGATGTTTGCATGTGAGCGGGGTGACGTGGAGACTGTAGGAATATTGTTGAAAGCGGGTGCAAAGGTGAATGCGGGGGTCTCGACTGCTCTCATATCAGCTTGTCAATACAATCACAGGGAGACTGTAGAGGTGCTGTTGCATTGGGGTGCAGACGTGAACAGGCATCGTTGGGAGACCAACACGTCCAATCATTGAATCGAACAGTTTATTTCACCGCTCACGCTTGCCTCCAGTGGTGGTCATTATTTGATAGTCAAACGACTGCTTGAGGTGAATGCCGGCAATGTGGGTGAGGCACTTGTTTGGGCCTGTATAAAGGCTTCTTAGAATTGGGACGCGCCACCCCGCTGCGTTCCTAAGGTGGTCAGGCTCCTTTTGAAAGCTCTAAAGGACAGTGGAGATCTGGATGCAAACGAGTACCGGCAGAAGGTGCTGAAAGAAACAGAATATGCAGGTCATATCCGGATCTACTGGATTCTGGTCGAAGCAAGTTTACAAAAGCGTGTGCAACGAGTCATATTTTTCCGCAGGGCGATCTGCATGAGAAAATGGGATCTCCATCCGAAGAATCGATATCTCCGAAGCCAAATCAACATAGACGGGCGCTACAAGTTTTTGGTCGATGTTAGTACGACAGACATTATTTGCTCGAAGTTTAGAGGATTCCGGGCTCAAATTCCGAACAGTGTTCATGCCGGATGGACTTTGCTTAGGTTTGAGGAGATTCATAGACCTGAAGAAAAGTACAAGAGCCGGAAGGGACCACCTTGCCGTGAGCCCCTTTTGATCAAGGGGGGTCCACGAGAGCAGCGCAAGTAGGGAAAAAATTGGTGGAGACCCTCTCGCTACTCTAACCCCGATGACCTGTATTTGTCTTCTTCTGAGCGTCCTAAGGGAATGCAAGCCATTGGGAGTCCACAGCCTTGGTCTCGCACGGCGGTCTGCAAGTCGAACGCTCAGAACGATGCTGAGTCTGACAAGAAAGAAAATTGCTGCACTAGAACAGAGACACCGAAGAAGAATAATGAGAAGAAATTGACTCGTGGCTCAGCCCGTACGAAGGCTAAGCATCGTTCTGATGACAAACGGAAAAAAGACAAGGAAAAGAGGAGTGAAAGAAAGAGTGCGAGGAGATATTTGCGGGTTTGCGGTGAGTCAGACGACGATATGGAATTTTCGTTGTTACCGCCATTTAAGATGAAATTGCCGTTTGATTCTGAGTTCCAATAGGTATGATTGCATGACTATATACAGTACGCACAATTTGCATCGATCAGGGACTAAAATTGATCAAAGCCGGCAAAAGTGGGTTGGGAAGTAGATGAGCTGAAACGAGGATATGCATGTTGGTCTCCATGCATGCATAAAAACCGGTGCTTTGTCCCTCCTTTCCAGCCGCCTTGTGGCGTCCAGACAGAAGGTAAAGCAAGGACAAGAACCTTAGGGAAACTCTACAGAAGGAACGTGAGCAACACTAACTCAGGCAACAGTTTATAGAAGGTTTAGCTCTAGAGCGATCTGGTATTCCAATCAGCTGGGTCCATTCTATCATTGCATAATCTCTACTTATGCTCCTCTCTGTTCCTCTCTCTCAGAGTCTCAGACTCCCGATCTATGACAAACAGACATCAGACTCAAACGATGCTATCTGTTGCTCGAGTAACATATTGTATACTTGAATGCGAAGGTCAGACTCGATTTCAACAACTTTGATCGACGCGTACGATACGTACATGCATGCAAGTCGATTGCGTATACACGCGGCAGCGGAGCATGGCGTCGGCATGCGGGCTCATTCAGATACAGCGCATGCGAGGGTCCAGAGGGCGGCGCCATAGGGTAGGACTCCACAGATCCCCCCCGGCCACGGACAAGAAAATCGCGTCCCCACGATCAGCCAGACACATTCGAGCATACGCGGAAAGGGAAAAAAGGCGAGCAAAAGAACATGATCAACCAGACATAATGCAAACCTATACAACCAATAGAATACTTCAAAGCATGTAGTCGAAAGAATGAAATTTCGAGCGTCCTCGCACCATAACAGATGCAAAGAAGGGCAAATCAAGACAACAGACATCAACGAACGAACGGCCGTGAACGGCAGCCAGTCAGACCTATCGGAGGGAGACGCCTGGCGGTACACCGTCTGGCTCCACGCAGATGCTCGCGTAGAGATGGCTAGCCCCACCAAGGCCCCCATTAACTCCCGTGCTGCAAGGGGGAGAGGCAATACCCAGAGAACCCAGAGGGCCTCCAAAGCACCGGCATCCCCCTGCAGGGAGAAGATGTAGAACGGACACAGAGACATGCATGGGCTGTCCCCTCGCTTTTTCTTCTTTTCTCGTTGAACTAGATATCTCTTTAAAGATTTCTTCTTCTTTTGTTCCTCCTCTACTCATTTTCTCTCCGCCTCTTCCAGTCTCTTTTTCTTAAATTAAAAAGGAAGCCAGAGATAACCCGAAACGTTTCAAAGCAGCAGAAGGAAGTGAGAAGGAGACAGTGAATGAATTTTAAAGCGCCCCCTCGTGTGCTCGTGCTCTCAGCCACATGAGGGGTCTGACTTCCAAGCCACACCCAAAGAAGAGAAGCCGAGAGAGAAGAAAGGTCACTCTTCCAAAAAGAGCTCCAGAAGTTCCAAATACGCGGCACATGCTGCGCTCGGCTTGTTGCTCTCGCAGTCCGCCTCTTTGATGCTCAGCTTTGCAATGAGCTCACTCCCCCCCCAAGTTCAGTGCAGGGGCGCAAGGGCGGTCACAGGCAGTCGTGGGCATATGCGGGCATAAGCATATGGCGGCGACAATCAGGCAGTCCTCTGCCCGCGTTTCATATGCAGCTGACGTAGGGGTAGGCGATCGACTTCGAGTTCTCGTTGATAGAAGGGCTCGGCCGTCTCGTCGAGCATAAATACATTTCGCGCGTGTCAGCGGCTGTATAAAGGAAGGGAGGGAAGGGACCGGACATATTGCAGACTGCCCCACTGGTTTCTCTCTATCTCGTCTCTTCTTTCTGTCTCGTTTCATCCCCTTGCTGCTCCTTTCGATACATGAACTCTTAACTCCGGGCAAAAGGCCGGCAGCCCCACGTAGACGCTTTAGTCATGCTCAGTCACGGTCGTTTTACTTACTACTACTTTGCATGCTTTCGGCCAGCCTCGATTCGATTCGTCCCCCCCACCCTGAAGAACCCTCTCTTCCCGCCCTTTCCCTCTCCCTTTGTCCCCCGCTTTCACCCCCTCCTCCCCCTTCCCCCCCCTTCTCCCTCCCCTTCCCTTCCCTGTTAGTGGAAAATGTGCCAGCGCCGGCAAGAGATGAGGCGGCAGCCACTATGTGCCCTACTCTGTCTCTCAGTAGGTCTGCCGCGACCCTTCTGCCTCTCTTGCCGTCGAGAGCAGGCTCGATGTCATTTTGTACCCTTTCCTTACTTCCCCCTCCTTCCTACTCCAGGCTCGCCACATCGGGGTCCCAGAGCAGAAGGCCTTCCCGGGCTGGCACACCGGCCGTCGCCGCGTTGATCCGTGTGGTACGCCGCCATCTGTCCCTTCTGTCTGTTGAATGCACATGGAGAGTCTCACACACCCGATCGAACGGCCACTCATCGAACGATCTACACGACAGACAGACAGCCAGAAGCGACAAGCTCTCTCTCGGAAGAAAATGGCAGCATTGCAGACACATGGAGAGACAAAGGGCGTCTTCCTGTGTTTGGACACTGTCGGAGGACTAGTCCAGACAGACTCAGACACGCTGGAGGTGTTTGCGGGCCACGAAGGTGGTCAGCCTCGCGCAGATAAGCAAGCAACCAACAGCAAAGACAAGTGAAGGTGATCAGCCAACACTCATCCGGAAGACGGAGACAATTGCAGAATCAGCAGACATAAGGAAAGCACTCGACTGGCCGTTTGGATTGTGATCTGCTTGTAGGCGGTGGTCTTAATGAAGTCAAGCTTCTCGAAAGTCCCGAGCAACATCAAACAACGTCTCCACCATCGGCTTTGGCGACCTCCAACGATCTTTGGGTTCTCCACCCAAGGACAAAGGCAAAGTCCAGGATCAGACTCGAAGGGGACCTCCGAAACAGGGCTCCAGGCAGCTTGGGACGCAAGGGGACGCTGAATTCCCCTACTTACGGTCTTTGCCTGACCGTGCCCGTATCGTTGCAATCGGCTTTCAACTGTTGCGCAAAAGAAAGATCTGATCTCCATCACAGAAGGAAAACGAGAGTCGACACTCATCGAGCTGAGCGGTCACCATATTGCTTTGTCCCTCCTTTCCAGCCGCCTTGTGGCGTCCAGACAGAAGGTAAAGCGAGGACAAGAACCTTAGGGAAACTCTAGAGAAGAAACATGAGCAACACTAACTCAGGCAACAGTTTACAGAAGGTTTAGCTCTAGAGCGATCTGGTATTCCAATCAGCTGGGTCCATTCTATCATTACACAATCTCTACTTATGCCCCTCTCTGTTCCTCTCTCTCAGAGTCTCAGACTCCCGATCTATGACAAACAGACATCAGACTCAAACGATGCTATCTGTTGCTCGAGTAACATATTGTATACTTGAATGCGAAGGTCAGACTCGATTTCAACAATTTTGATCGACGCGTACGACACGTACATGCATGCAAGTCGATTACGTATACACGCGGCGGCAGAGCATGGCGTCGGCATGCGGGCTCATTCAGATACAGCGCATGCAAGGGTCTAGAGGGCGGCGCCATAGGGTAGGACTCCACACCGGTATCCATGATCGCATTTCGTCAAAATCACTGCCAAATTCACTCTATGAAAGTTATGGTCGATAAAGCTACTTTAAGCTAGTTTAGTACAGATTAGCAAATTTTAATTATATATATTAATTCGGTGATAAACAACTATTCAAAATTGTTCAAATTTTGTGTAACTGTTGTTTAAAACTTGTTTTGATATTGCAGAAGTATTGTTTAGATGATACATGTAGACAAAAAAGAAAAAATAATTAAAACAAATTCTTAAGCAATTGTTTACCTAAAAAAAAAATTGCTGTGTTGATATGCCTCGGCTTCGAGCTAGCACTTTAGTATTTGCAAGCTTGAGTGTCAATTAACATATGAGATTAATAACATTGAACAAGTCTAGCGTGCAATGGTCTGGACAAAGCAGAGCATGCACCAGACACCAATAAATCTTTTGTTCTATAGCCAATGTTCTAATTTCGATCTCATTTCTTTTAATTAATTAATTCCTTTCAAAGTTACTATACTAATTACTATATGGCTTCTCCATATACTCTGTAATACTCTATGAATTCATTGCATATTCCACCTCGGCGTATAACACACACCAGTCAATGTCTACTAATTCTAGCACTAACTCCCAAAAATAACAAACATATATATAATATTTCAAAGTTTTATCACTTTTATGTCAGCACTTGCATATATTATTCATAATAATGTGGACGGGACTTGCACTAGAACTTGCATGATATCGGTTCAAGTTGAAGTTGGCCAGTTAGTTGGTATACGCACGCCGTCGCCTTTCGATTTGAATTAGTGGTACAATGCTCCGCGTCCGCGCAGCCTCCGCCACCCTCTTTTTCAGGTTTTGGCCAGAACAGAGATCGAGATCAATGAAGACAACGGCCATACCCTCTACCAACCTTATGTGACCCCGTCGACGGTCAACCGTTCTGTACATGCCCTCTTCCTGCTTCTTTCTCCACCATTCTTCTCTTCCTTGCCCTTCACTTAACAAAAGCTGTGTGAGAGGAAGTATACTGGCAGGAACCAACACGCCATCATGTCTCTTCGGCTGTCTGCCTGTACAGAGAGAGGAGAAAGGGGCTCTCCAGCTACCTGCTTGCTCTCCTTACATGTCATCTCTGCGTGAATGGCCCTGCAGAAACAGAGATGCAGCACCCCTCTCCCGTGGTATACCTGCAGAATTAAACCTCGAAAAGAACGGAAGAGAAGAAAACGTGGATTCAACACAAAGGGAAAACGTGGGGGACGGTGAGACACAAGACAGACAACTGAGCAGGGAATGGAACAACGCCGCCTTATGAGAAGCAAAAAAGAAAGTCGCAGAGCAAGTCCTCAGAACTAGATTCTCATCCGTGCCCTTTCTCTCTTCCGTCGTTCCTCTATTCTTTTCACTAGTCCCTTCTGAAGCCGAACGAAGTGCATCCTTCTGGCACTCGAGACAACTTCAGCCAAGGGCCTGTCTCATTCAATTTCAATTTGCATTCAACTGACTCACCCTAGACACATCAAGTTGTAGAGAAGCCACAAAACTGACCGGAGACGTGTCTTTGTTCCAATACAGGCAAGACGAGCGAGGGCCCCGTCTTCAATTTGAATGCCCTCATTCAGTCTGCGCTCGGATTGCCAGAACCTGCACTCTCTCTCTCTCTCTCTCTCTTTCTCTCCCTCTCCTTTCCTCTCACACTAATTCTCTTTTCTATGGCTCTCCCTCTCTCACTCACACACGCTCTCTCTCTCTCTCTCTCCCTCTCCTTTTCTCACACACAGAGACACGTCAGCACTCTATTTCTCCCTTTCTATGGCTCTCTCTCTCTCTCTCTCTCTCTCTCTCTCCCCCTCTCCTTTTCTCACACACAGACACACGTCAGCTCTCTATTTCTCGCTTTCTACGGCTCTCTTTCTCTCCCTCTCCTTCTCTCTTTCTCTTTCTCTCTCTCTCCTTCTCTTTTTCTCTCTCTCTTTCTTTCTTTCTCTCTCTCTCTCTCTCACACACACACACACACACACACACACACAAACATACATTCCCTCACTCACTCACTAAATCACTCACTCACTCACTCACTCACTCACTCACGCACTCACACGCAGAGAGAGAGAGAGTCAGCTCACCCAGTCACTGAGACCCCGTAACTCTTTTGGAAGGATCGAAGTGGCCGCGTTGCTTCCCTCCCTCTCCCTCTGTCTCAAATGCTGCTGTCATCGCTTGCACAGTGGCTCTCGCTTTCATTGAAAAACAAAATTTCGACCGCAACAACCTCCCCCCATGTGAACGCGAATCGAAAGGAACGCCAGAAAGGAACCCCAAACCCATCACTCACAGGCCCTCTAGCTCTCTACCCCTCCTTCGACCCACCAGTGAGACTTCCTGCAGCGTCTGTCAGGCTCATACAGCGACTGTACTGAACCGGCCCCGTACTCCTTCCTTGCATGAATAAATTGCATAGTCTATTGCATAGATGTATCTACCCTGTCTTTCGCATCACAAAGAGAGCGTTCTGTTCTGCATGGAGGTGCCACTGGCAATTGAGACCTTTCGGAGTCTGCACTCTTTGCACTTAGAGCGTTCTCTCCCATGCTCACATATGGAGGCGCCCCCACACTCTTTGCACCGAGAGCGTTGTCTCCCATGCTCACAAATGGAGCTGCCCCCACACTCTTTGCACTTAGAGCGTATTCTCCCATGTTCACAAATGGAGCTCCCTCCACACTCTTTGCAAGTAGAGCGTATTCTCCCATGCTCACAAATGGAGCTGCCCCCACACTCTTTGCACTTAGAGCGTTCTCTCCCATGCTCACATATGGAGGCGCCCCCGCACTCTTTACAGTTATGACGTTGTCTCCCATGCTCACAAATAGGGCTCCCTCCACACTCTTTGCAAGTAGAGCGTATTCTCCCATGCTCACAAATGGAGCTGCCCCCACACTCTTTGCACTTAGAGCGTTCTCTCCCATGCTCACATATGGAGGCGCCCCCGCACTCTTTACAGTTATGACGTTGTCTCCCATGCTCACAAATAGAGCTCCCTCCACACTCTTTGCAAGTAGAGCGTATTCTCCCATGGTCACAAATGGAGCCGCCCCCACACTCCTTGCACCAAGAGCGTCGTCTCCCATGCTCACAGATGGAGCCGCCCCCACACTCTTTGCAGCGAGAGCGTATTCTCCCATGCTCACAAATGGAGCTGCCCCCGCATTCTTTGCAAGTAGACCGTGCTCTCCCATGCTGGCAGTTATAGCGAGTTCGAATCCAGGGGCGGCAAACAGGGCAGTGAGAAGATGATCTATTGTGAACGCAGAGGCCAACCGCCCCATCTAACGTCTTTTTACGCTTCGATGTCACCGCTGTGGCTTTGCCTTTCTGCCCGTCTCTGCAGAGTGTTTGGAGAGATACATGCACGTGTCTCACCTATCTTCTGACATAGACACATGTATCACCAATCACGAATGAATGTGCACATAAAGCCGCAAAAAAGTTACTCAGAAGAGTTCTCTCCTCCTCGGGCCTTTTTCTTTCCCTCCGATTTCGAACAACGCTCAGTGCCGCCCCGTTTTTTTTTTTTAATTTTTTTTTTATTTTCGGGCCTTTTTGTTTCCCTCCGACTTCGAACAACGATCAGTGCCGCCCCGTTTCGCTTTTTCTTGGAGTTTGCAACTCAGGCAATCATTCATATATGGTCATGTCCTGAGCCTGACTGCTCCCTTTCTTGCGCCCGGTCAGAGTCGCTGAATTCTTTCTCTCGCTGTCTTTCTTGAACGCGAAAAACAGAAGAGAGGCAGGAAATGCAGCTGACGAGGATGCACAAATTGAATCCATTTCCCCACAGCCTTTTTGGTTCATGGAGGTGGGTCAGAAGAGAGCTGAAGAGAACAGAGCAGAAAATCACACCTGATTTCTCCTTACTTCCTCTTTCCACAGTTCTGCATTCTTCACTCATCAACCCACCCGGCAAATGTGTTTAGTGAGTTCAGTGCAACAGTGTGAACAAAAACACCCAGGAATAGGAGATTCCGTACTTGACCGCATCATCTCTTCCTTCTGTCGTTTCAACTGGTGTTTTGAGAGCCAGGGAAAACACAGCGTGAAAGACAACTCACCGTCGGTGCTTCTTCGCTGCATGGATGTGGAGTCCGTGCTCGGTCTTGAAAAGCCCCCCGCACTCATTGCACTTCCAGAATTTCGCAGTCTCCACCTTCCCGTCTCCTTCACCCCCCACTGGGACGGGAATCTCCACTAGCACTTCCTCGCCGTCCTTCCTGCAGGACGCCTTCAGGCGCTCCTTATCTTGTCTTCCTTCTCCTCCTACCTCTTGATTGGTGCCCTTTTCTCTCGCCCTCGCTGGCCCTCTCACCACTGTCTGTGTCAGTTTCCCCGGCTTCTCGTTCTTCTTCCCGGTGGAGGGAAAGGAAAAGGAAGGGTCGAGGAGGGGCTGCAGAGAGCTTGAACGTGGAACAGCCTTCTCGTGCAGCTCTGACTCGGAGACAGAGGCAGCAAGTGCAGAGCGGACAACAGGTGCAGTGGAGACGGCAGTCAGAGCCGGTGCAAACAAGAAAAGGAGACGGGGCGTTTCCCTCTTGTGGAGACGGTCCCTGAAGGAGTTGCACTCCCCACACTGCAACCGCATCTCTGTGCTCCTCCTGCGCCGTCCCCGAATAAGTCGCCTCCGAAAAGCTGAGGAGGAGAATTTGTCCGGCCCGTCGCGCAGGGAGACGCCTGTGGCGGCAACCGCCAGAAACGAAAAGAACCACGAAAGAAAAACGCATGGACATCAAGTGAAGAAGTGTATGTCTTTCCACCGCCCCAAGGTAGGATGGTGGCCGAAGCTCGACACCCACACTTAAAGTTCTTCAATCAGTGTCCTCAAATGAGAACGTGCAAACGTGCAAGCTCGATTTGTTGAGAGAGGAACCCTCGTCTGCTGTATTTTCGCAAAAAATGGCAGGAGACGGAATGTGCGCAAGCAGGTGTAAAATTACGGAAGCAGACCTGATCTGATACTTTCGGCGTCATCAGCAAAGATGCCGCGTCAGCGGCTTACTCTGACAGCTTCGTGCATTGTCTCTATGTGTCCCCTGCGTTGCAATGTCTGTCAGCCACTGAGACGATCTTGAATCCGTGCAAACGATCTTAATTTAGGTGGAAGGCATGATGTCTGCATGGCTCCGCGACAAAAATTTAAACGCGTGCATGTGCCCGCGCGCGTGCGCGCGCGCAGTTGCGGAGGCTCATGCGTAAATAGAGCATTATTAGAGCATTGCATGCAATGCATTGTGCAACAGATTTATGTCGATCCCATGCATGTTGACTTGCATTTGAGGGGCGCCGAAGCACACGCTGCTTCTATGTGCTGCTGGAGAGTCCCTCAGCGGAGCTAGGATAAGGCACCAACAGGAAATCTGTAGAGAAGGAAAACAAGTTTTCGCTCCAGAAATGACGTGAACTGACTAAGCAACACTTGTACATCTGTTGCACGAACGTATTGAGTTGTTCATAAAACCTTACAAGCGTGTGTTGCCCTGGGCTGATACCAGTATGCAGCAATTAGGAGTTCTGATGCAAAGACAATATCCTTTCTTTTGATTTTCTTGTCATCCTTGGAACTCTGTACGGGATGGCGAAGAAGGAGGTCCCCCAAAACAGAGAAGGATTACCTTCTTTGCGTGTTATGGGGTGGTTGGTGTTGCTCGTCTGTCTGTTGTTTCCAGACATGCCCGCAGCCATTCACGAGTACTCGAAGAATCTGCAATCGCTTCTGAATGACGATAGATTATACGACCTCGATGCGCACGTGCACATGGATGAGGCGTCTACCTCGACAACCCTGAAGGTCAGTTTGTACACGCACTAATATAGCTTTCTCTTGCATGCATGCAGTCTCGCTCTTGGAGCAGAAACAATACGGGTGTTGTCTATGGGCCACGATGTATATAATTTGAGGTTGAATACGCATTCTCTAGAGCAGAGTCTTTTCAAAATGACTTTTTCAAAATTAAAGAGGAAGGTGCGAAATGAACCGATCGGGTGGGTGCGTAGTGACTGAATGCGTGTCCAGCTTTGCGTCAGCTTAAGGAAGACATATAAATGTGTGCATACGAGTTTTTTCCCTCCTCGTACAAATCTCTCTTCCTGATTGTGCAGAGCCTGAAAGCAGAGCTGGTCAACGAGACAGGAGGCCCCCCTATGTACACCAACTACAGCCGGTTCACCTTCTTGGGATGTTTCGAGGACACCAACAGTCACGCCAGTGGGGCAGCATTCACGATCACTGGGGGTGAGCTGGTTGCATGACTTTGCTGAGGCATGGTTCCCCTCTTTCTCTTCCTCTGCTTCTCACATGCACATGCGTCAACTCTCCCTCTCTCAGTCCATCGGTGAATCTGTCGAAGCAAAAGCCTAAAGGATGTAGTCTTGTCGCAAGAGTACCTGATGAGGGGAAGTTTGTCATGTTTACGTGCCTGCGGGTCTATCTGTGTGTGGTTTTGGCTGCCTGGTAGTCTCTGTTCTGTTCATCGCCCTCCTTATGTGATAGACCGCATGCTCACTCATGTTTATTTCGGCTGATTTTGATCGCTGCAGGAAACGCGACCGCCGCAGGCTGCACGGATGCGTGCGGTGCGTATGAAAACCCAACACAGGCAGTCGCAGTGCGGGCTCGTGGAATTGCGGATGATCTGAACTCTAACACTTCTCAATTGAGTTGCGCGTGCCTCACCTGGTCCACGCAGGTTTGTTTGTTTCTTCGTTTATTTTCACCTTATTCTCTCTATTCATCTGTTTGCTGATCTCCCTCTTTGAGTTTTTCGCTTTGTTCTTACTCCCTTTTCTCTGATGGTTTGCTGGTCCGCCTTCTTCTTTTTCTCTCGCCTTGCCGCCCTGTGATTCATCATGATGTCGGTGTTCACAAACAAAGACTCCACAGAGAAGACTAGTGTTTTGAGGAAATGGCTGTTGCTGCAGGTTAAGGGAGGGCAGATGACAGAAACGACGCAGACAAACTGCGAGTATGATTGTCTGGATTTTTGGGAACACAATTTATGTGGAGGGTCTTCAAACAGATGGTTGGTGCTTTGCTTTAGGTGTCTGTGGGGTTCTGTTTTCTGTGAAGCGCCAGCTCGAGCCCTCACTGGACATCTCTATATGCAACTGTCTTTGAGGTTCTTTCTGCTTTTGATTCTTTTTTTCTATCTCGTTTCTTGCATGTCCTTTTCTTCCTGTCTAGTGTTGAGAGTATCCTTTCCTTTCCTTTCCATCAATCAGCAACTAGATTGAATGACTTATTTGTTCCACCACACCAGTTCCAGTTCTCTCCTTACGACTCTGTCCACTTTTCTGCTTGTCTTCTCATTGATTCCTTTCCTTTCCTTTCCTTTCTTTTGTTTTTCTTCCTTCCTTCCTTCCTTCCTTCCTTCCTTCCTTCCCTCAGGTCTGTGTATCGAGAGTGGGAGTACGTGTCTTTCGGTGTCCCCTGGGCGCTGGATCCCTGGAGAAAGATCTTCTACCTCTCCGTGGCCATACGAGAAGATCCTGCTGATGCAGCGAATTCGGGAGTCTACGAGACCTTCTACCTTCACGCTGCAGACAGAAGAACGGGACTGCCTGCCTACCAGTATCAGAGGAAGGCCAACGGACACTTGTACGGAATGCATTATGATCTGGACAACAGCAGGTTGATAGGACTGGAAATCGATTCTGCTCGGTCATTCACAAGCTGGACGTACAAACTGTTCAGGTCAGGCACTGAGGGAGTGATTGTGTGTTTGGTGAATGGACTGCTGAGTGTTCTGATCGGTTTTCTGTGCGGGCTTTTGTGTTGTTCTTCTTTCGAAAAGGGACTATTGCACCTCCCGCGTCTTTGAACAGGTGTCAAAACCTAAATGATTGTCATGCGTTTCCTTTCCCCTTTCCTCCTCTTCACTGTTTCATCAACTGGACAAAAGAAAACGTAAGATTTCTTCCATATGTGCATTCTATCTGACGAAGCATGTGACTGCAGAATAGATATATATATTTCTGACTGTATGTATGTCTTCCTTCCAATTAATCACACATGCAGGTACCGCATCAACTCTGCCAACTCCACGGCTCCTTTTATGAACTACACCAGCGACACGATCGACTTCTCTGCCACCTACCCATATGGTACCACCTACTTCCAATTTAACTCCATCACCGCCATAGCCTCCCTCGACAACGCCTACGTCTTCACGATCTCCGACGGATCAACTGCAGATCCCAACAACGTCAGTGCATTTTTTTTTTGCAAATGCATCCCAACAACGTCAGTGGAGATTTCCCGCCAAACAGATGCGGATCTGAACATTTCCTTTTCTGTCAACTCATGCGAATGTACAGACACAGATCACCTCTTCGTTCGTTCGTTCATCTGTCCAAAGGATACCGGAGCAGAATTGGGTGACAGTAAAGCAGGCTGGTGCAAAGGGCATTAATCTCTTAACTACACTTTGAAGTCTTTCAAAGGACCCCGTTTTTGCTTTGGAATTTTGACCCGCACGTGTGTATTTCTCCTCTCTGATTGCATGTGTCTCTCCATTTCCCTTCACCCCCCCCGATTACTCGCAGCTCGGGGCTACGAAGGATGTCTGTGTGTGGGTGAACATAGAGGATGGTGCCGTTTTGGGGTACTCGGTGCTTGACTTCAAGGTCAGGCGGTTCTATGAGGCTGGTTTCTGCATTCAGTATTCCATTTTGGGGGACGAGATTGATCACAGCACATGCGTGGGGAAATGCAGAGAGAAAAAAGAAAAGTTGTTCTTTGGCGTTTTTGAACAGGAATTCAATTTGCCCTTCTGAAAGGACGGTCTGAGTGACGCTTTGCGCATCCGTCAGGCAAAAGCGGTCCGGCAACGTGAGGAGAGATTTGCCGTTTTTCTCATTTCATGACTTTGTGTCTGTGTGTCTGCAGGTCGTTCAACTCTTCTTCAGCGAGCGGTTGGGGGATCTGTACGCATTCGGTCTGTCAAAAGCATTCTTGTTTTGTGCTGGGTCTACCTGTCTGTCAAACAGAACGCAGAAATGACCGAAAGAACAATACACACAGTTTGTTTCTCTCTCCCCGTGTTTCTGGTCATACATATATCGAACCGTTTTGCTTCATCCAATCGCATGGATGACCTCCGGAATGCTGTGAGTTGTGTCATCAAGTACTTGCATGTGCTGTTTTTCTTCCCTCCCTCCTGCAGGTCCAAAATCCTCAAATTATCAGCTGATACACTTGGGGAACGTCGACAAGGACAGCTTCTGTGAGTGAGTGGGGCCTTAGTCTTCTCTCTCTCTCTCTCTCTCTCTCTCTCTCTTTCCTTTTCGAATGGGGCTCGTTTTTGAACCCCTAGCTCATGCCCCGTTCTTTCTGTGCTGCTTTGTCTTCTCCCTTAATCCCTCTTTCATTCAATCCCTCTCGCCTTCTGTTGCTTCTCGAGTCGCTTGAGCGTAAACTTCGTGTCCTCTGTTAGCTTTGGGTGTCCTCTCTGGTTTGTCTGAAGACTTTTGTCATCGTCCTTAGATTTGCACAGACTCTCTGTGCTTTCTAGGAGACCAAAACTCTTCTCGGTGAAGGAATTGTTCATCTTTCTCCGTTTCTGCCTGTCTGTCTGTCTTTCTGTCTGCCTATACTTATGTCTACCTGTGTGTCTGTATGTTTGTGAGCGTGCATGCATCTGCGTATGTCTGCATATCTATCGGTGCGCAGCCCCCACTCACACATTGACGTTGAACGACCCTTCAACGCAAAACTCAATATGTGACTCCGCTTTGTTGAACGACAAGCTCTTCTACGTCCAGGTCCGTAACAAGAGCTGCATGGGGGGTCGTTTTTTGATGCCCTCTTTATCCCTTTCTCCTCACCGCCCCACTCCACCCCGACCCACCCCACCCCCTCTCCCACTCTTACGTTTTTCCCGCTCTTCATCTTTCTCTTTTAATTACTCGGTCACGTTTTCCTTCTTTTTTCGAGGTGAGTCCCTCTGTACTTGCCTCTCTGCATGACCATGTTTTCCACTGGAACATGAGTGATACTCTCTCACAATTCTTTGTCTTCCCTTGGTCTGCATGTGTGTGTGGACCGCTTTGTTTGTCTGTCTGTCTGTGCAGGACCAGACGCAGGACCATCTGAAGAACCACACCTTCATGGTGTTCAGAAACAACACCGGACTGATCAGAGAACAGCCCCCCACGATCTTCGACTTCGACCTCCAGAACTACACCCACTACGATGGGTTCTGGGGGTATCTGGATAACGGGACCTTCTACGCCAACGCTATCTGGCCCAATCTCTACAACGAAGAACCAACCATTCCCCTCTCTTTGCCAGTACCACAATTCAACTTCTGCAGGTCAGGCAGAAGTCTCCTTCGCTCATGAGAGTTGGCGAAGTTGATCGCTGTTCTTAGGAGATTGTAGATCCTCTGAGGACCATCCTGCAACTGTAGTTGATTCGTCTTGAGGACCCTTTATCCGTTTTAGGCGCAATGGAAACAATACATAAAAAGGTTCACAAATGCGCGTGCAGTAGGAGATCGCCGTGTGTCTGCGTATCGTCTGCTTGGATATCCAATCTGCATTTCATTCTTCGTTCTTGAGTCTTTTCTTCCTTCCTTTCTCTCTTTCTTTCTTTGCTTGTTTGTTGCTGTCTGTGTGTGCAGATACGATCTAGAGGCGGAGACGATCCAATTTGAATTCGAGGAGGAGACCCTGATGGGGGCCTCTCAAATTGACACAGACGACGACATCGTGCCAGACTATGTGGACAACTCAACATCACTCTTCGAAAATTATGCAAACGTCTGTCTGCCTGTGTACCTGCTGCCTTTCTCTCTCTCTTTCTGTTCGTGTGCTGATTGAAGAAACCCACCTCGGGATAATCTTCGTTTCCTCACAGGTGGTCATCCGTGCTTACTCCGATCCAACGCTCCCCGAGCTAAAGCGGTCTCTCCCTCTTTGTCACCCCTCTCTCTCTCTCTGCCTGCCTCCCTGTCTGTCCTCATGCAGAGCACATTCACGTGCACGGACCTCTTCACAGACGCCACCTGTCCCCTGCTCCCTGCCTCCAATGTGGCGCACTACATCAATTTCGTCAACACCACCAGACTCGTCGCCTACCTCCCATACGAATTCATTATACAGCCCTACGATATCCTGCAGGTACGTCTGCCTGCTCTCTTGTAAAAACATCTTTCAGTAGTTGGTGTGGCTGACATAGTATTTGCCACTTGTTCGTTTTAGAGTGCATCTTCATGTTCTTCTCCCATCCTGAGACGACTGTCGCCTTCCATCTTCCCTAATTTTTCTGAAGACGTGTGCGCCTCTCATCGGTTTTCTCCCTCCCTCTCGATCTGCAGATCCGTCCCGACCGGCTGTACGCCCTGCCGATTAACAACGAGTGGTCTCCTGCTTCCGAGGATGCCTGCCAGATTGACCTCCCAGATCCTCTGTACAACCCCATCATTAACCTGACAGGAAACTGCGACCCCATCACGAACGAAACCAGCGGAATGTGGAATTATAGCGTCACCTGCTATCTGAAGGAGTGTGATGCGGTGAGTGAGTGAGTGAGTGAGTGAGTGCACTCATGAATGAGGAGGGAATTTAGTCGGTCCTTTGGCTCATACATCACATTTTGTGTCGGTGTGTGAAATGAACCAGCAACCACAGCACGGCGTATCGTCATCTGCCTGCTGGCGGCAAAAGCTGGCTGTGGGTTTGTCCGCCAACATTGTCGTTAGCTGCTCACCTGTCCACCCGCTCGTCTCTCTCTGTCCATACATACACATGTGTGTTCTTACACGTGCAAGAATGAAGAATAATCAAGAAATAATATAAAATTACTCACAACTGTCTGCAGGTCGACATCAACGCGACTGTAATCTGGGCTGGGCGGCGTCCTGCTTGGACCTGGACGTTAGTCGACTGGGAGGACATCTACTACGCGACTCCGCGGAACAAGACTCTGAATGACTTCAACACGACAATTCTAAGCCAGATAAACGTCCGTCTCTCTTTCTGGCTGGGCTCTTGTCTGAACTTTTTCAGAAATTTTACATTATCTTTTCTTCTTTCCTGAGCCCCCCTCTAGCTGCCCTTCTGCTTTCAGGATGGAAACAATCCGAATAATTATCTCAGTGATGTGCATTCACTTCCAATATGCACACAATAAATACTGCAGACAACCTTTGAATCCTTGAGTAACCACTCGGACCACAACACACTCGACCAAAGTAAACGCTTAGAGAAGGGATGGAACAGATGGCAGTTCCCCGACTACTCCCTTGAAATCGCCACCGTTTACACGTCAGTCAACCAATTCGATCAATCGCACGGTGCAAGATGAGAAGCTCTATGCATAAGAAAATATCCGTGTGATGCTTTGCTTTTCCTACAAGGGGGTCTCAAATGTCAAGATCAAAGTTTCAAGTCATTTCATTATCCTCACACTTTTTCTCGTTGTTGCTCCTTGCAGGATCAATCTGACTGTCGAGACTCTTTTCTTCACAAACCACACTGAAATCTTCAAGGTCGAAAAAATGGATTACGCTCTTCCAGTCGTCACCATCTCCAACGACAACTTTACTTGGAATCGCACAGAGGAGCTCGTCGTCACCCCCGACATTGTCATCGACCCAAATTGCCCCAACGTCAAACGAACGATGTCGTGGGAGTGGCAACAATTGACTGGAGACCTTGACCTCTCCCCTGCAACTTTTGGTCCCAATCTTGGACAGACACCCTTTCCTCTCGACCAGCAGAACTTGACCATACCCGCCTATACCCTCACACCTTTGGAAACTTACCTCTACGAGACACGCTCCTATCCCCCTGGGGCTGCCCACCGGAACGATACTGCCAACGTCACGTTCACTATTCTCAGGAGTGACGTCTTCGTTGCATTTGCTCAAGCAAACAGAACCATCGTGAGAGGGGACGTGGTGGCAGTAGACGTTCGAACTTCAATCGACCCTGATTATCCGACTAGCAATTCTGTTGCTCCGACAGGAAATTTCACTTATTCGGTCGGTTAGTCTTGCTTTTTCTTTTTGATGCTTTCCTTCGTTTTTGACTGCCGCGGCATCTGAGCGCCAATATTTCCTTTGCAAACTTTTGTGCCCCTCCACTTGTACGTCCCTCTGTTATTTGAACGACGTTTCGCTCTGCCCATGTGTCTGTTTCTCGCCGTGTGTTGTCACTGTGAGTGCGGCCATGCAGTGCTTGAGGTTCATCGACTGAGTGTACCGTCTGTGCTCTGTGTGTGTGTGTGTGTGTGTGTGTGTGCATTGATTGAATGCAGTGTGTGGCCCCGAACGGGACTGACTGCTTTGACGGTGCCTCGGCTCCAACCAACCTCACGCTAGCGACCTGCCAAGTGGACGGGTCTGTGACGGTGACAGACAACGCCCAATCCTTCGCTTCTCCCCAATTTCGGGTTACAAACATCACCTACGACTACTGTCTCTTCTCTACGGGACTAGTCATGGTCGACTCTGCAGTGCTAGAGCCGGGTGTTTACTACTTCACGGTAACCTTCGAAGCCCCCTTTAGCAAGACTTCAGCCGCAGATGGCTACTTCACCATTTCCGTCGGCACTGTGCCGAGTAAGTTTCTTTGAAGAGAGAAATGGACATAATGGGGCTTCATGAGATTATGACTCTACGAGTAAATGAGTACTTGATCAGCTCCACATTCCACGAGTCCCTGTGAGAGAGAGCCTCCGAGTCGATCCAAAAGAAAGTTGAAATGGAAACGATCGACAAAAAGTTCTGGAGTTTATGCAATCAGGGACAGGACAATTCGATTCGTGCGTGCGCTCATGTATTGAATACGTGTCTGATCATAGATCATTTGCGCTCTATTTTCTTTTCTGTCCTGTTCGTTTCACTTCAGTTCCTTTGGCATTAAATGCTCCCAAGTTCCTTTCGGGAATGTGCATCTGGTCAACCCCTGCTGCTGTCGTTGTGCCCTTGTCTGTCTTGTACTCTGCAGCCGTGACCATGTCCTTATCCCCCAGCACAAGCACCAAGCTCGCAGCAACATCCGCCATCAGAGTCACGGGGACAGTGGACACATCGACAGTGGACCCGAACACAAGTCCCACATACTCGTGGGAGATGTACGCAAACAGCTCCTTCGGAAACTGGACTCAGGTAGGTCGGCATCGAGTGCAGACTCTTGCTTGTTTGTTCCTTTTTTTGCTTTTCAGACTCTGTGCTGAATTCTTCTTTTACTTTGCTGCGTATGGCTGCTTTCTCCTTTCACGTGGAGGGCGCTGTGAATTTTCAAGTGAGTGAGTGGGTGAGTAAGGAGTGAGCCACTGTGTGTGTGTGTGTGTGTGTGTGTGTGTGCGTGCATCTGTATCTCTCTCTCTCTCTCTCTCTCTCTCTGTCTCTCTCTGTCTGTCTCTCTCTCTCTCTGTCTCTCTCTCTCTCTCTCTCTCTCTCTCTCTCTCTTTCTCTCCCTCTCTCTCTCTCTCTGTGTGTGTGTGTGTGTGTGTGTGTAACTCTGCAGATTCCAACAACAGAGCTGAACGTCTCGGACACCTCACAGTTCACAACGACCTCGGCATCCTCCATACAGACCCTCACAATCCTCGCAAACACCCTCAACTACTCTACAGTATACAACGTTCGACTGGTCATCACTGCAGATTATCAATCTGGGTCAGTCACCGGCAGTCAGTCAGTCAGTCCGTCCGTCCGTCCGTCCGTCCGTCCGTCAGTCAGTCAGTCAGTCAATATATCTGCGTCTGAATCTGTGTGGGTTTTTGTTCCTTCCGCGCGTTTTGTATTCTGTTGATACGTCACGCTCCGTTCTTGTGCTTTCTGTCCTCCTTGCCGTCGCATTGCTTTGTTGACAGTGCGCGTGGGATGTTGGGATGTTTTCGAGTTTCTCATTTGACTGAATCGCCTACCGTGGACTAAAAGATTTCAATGCGAGACACAGCCATGCTCACCCACCCTCTCTCTTTTTCGATCCTTTTGTGCCTGCAGGTACGCCGAAATCGATTTCACGACTGCAGGCCCCCCTCCGAGCGGCGGGACCTTCTCGGTTGACCCCTCAAACGGCACCTCAGTCGACGCACGCACGTTTTCTGCCTCTGGGTGGACTGCAGACGACCTGCCCCTCACGTATCTCTTCTACTATGAGAAATTGGTTCTTGGAGAAACGGTCAGGAATTTTCACCCACTCACCCACCCCTTTTTGTCAGCGTATTCCCTGCCTGATACAGTGGAATTGCCCGCCCATGAATTTCCTTTAACTTTCCTTTGAGTCTCTCTCTATATTTCCCTACTCGGTTCCTCCTTTTCTTTCTCCCGTTTTCTCGGAGCCTTCCTGTTGATACGCTTCCTTTGTTCGTATTCGTTTTTACATACGCATATCCCTATCTCATCGTGGTTACAATCATCAATGCATCCGCTTCGCTGATTCCTTCTGAGCGGACGTCGCCATGTTCTTCATCGAGTCATTTTCCAGTAATCATGAATGTGCCGCACAGCAACCAGCAAAGAGAGAGAGAGAGAGAGAGAGAGAGAGACATAGCAATTCACCCGCGCAATAGTGTTTACATTTTTGGCTTTCATCCGGCCTTCGTGCGTGCACTCGATCCAGACTCGAGTCAACCTGACTTCGTCCCCCTCTTCAACCACGAGTGTGAACGTGAGCGGCATTCCTGTAGGAGAGGCCCCCTCTTACGTCCTCACGACCTACCTAGATGTGTACACCTCCTTCGGGGCCTCTACCACCAGCGTCGTCTCCATCTTCTCTTTCCCGCCTACCGACGTAGACGGATCTGTGACCAACCTGCTCACACAGGCAGCCTCTCAGACAGCAGATGAAGTGCCCAACACGCTGCAGACAGCGTTGACTACCCTCGGTCAGTCTCTTTCGTATTCTGGTATCAATTTGTCTGTTCGCCTACAAATTCCTTCTGGCAGGCAGACATGTAGACTGGACGACAAGACGAAGACAAAGAGAAAGAGAAACAGGCGTTGTTCCACATGCAACTACAGAAATCGTGGAGACACGCTAGTCAAAAAGAAGCAAACAAGAGTGCAGGCAAAAGGAGATGCAGGCTAGAAAAGTTGGGAGTCACATCAGAATTGTCGCGTTTTGTGTTGTGCAAAATTCCTTGCGTGCATTCTATGGATTCGTTTCCCTTCATTCTTTGTATTCGCAGACGCAAGTTACCTTCCCGCTGGATTGGACATCCGAATCGGAGACGAATACTCATATTACTACCGGTCGATGACGGCAGTCGATGAGCTCGGAAGTTATCCCGAGACGATTCTGGACTCTGTGTTGACGCTTTCCAACGACATTCAGGACACAGGGACCCCCACCATTAGCTCGGTCACCAACAAAGCCAGCGTCCTTCGGGCTGTGGCCATCAGGGGGCTGAGGAATGAAAATGCAGTCACGACTGTGGAGGCCGTCGTGAGGGATGTAAGTCTCCCTCCCTCCCTCCTGCCTGCCTGCCAGACATGCAGTCAGAAATTGAGAAAGACGTCTTTCTCCACCTAGTTTTTTGACATACTTGCTTAACATACCTCCTTCTTCCATCTCGACCCGAAATGGCGTCGTGCATTTGTTTATCTGTTCTTCGCAAGTAAAGATGGTGTCCTTCACGGTTTGGCCCTGGAGCTTCAATTCCCCTTTCGCAGGCAGGTCGCTTCCTGCCAGGACTACCTTGAATTCGGAGGAAGAAAAGCTGTCCTCTTGGCCCAATGTCCTCCCGACAGTTCGTGTGTCTGTGTATCGGCACACATTTCTTTTTTTGTTGTTGGGTTTGTTCCCTTCATGCAGGGTCGCTCTGTAGGAGCTTTCAAGATGGATTCACAGGCCGGACGGAAACTTTTGGCCTCGACATTTACGGTCCTCGGCTTGATGATGCCAGGCGCAGTCGTGGGAAGAATCAACGACAGCCCTCTTGCCGTCACTAGAGACGCATCCTTAGGGGACGCACGCGGGAACCGAAAGGTGATCTCTGTGACTGGAAATGAGTTGGACTACAACGCCACGGTTGCAGATGAGAGAACATCCTCGCTGCGTGCATTTGTGGAGTCAGGAAACCTGACGACGTTGACCAACGCCACAGTGTCCGACACAGGCGAGCTGTCTGGAACTTCTGTGACTGCCAACACCCCAGCTCCTGACATCAACACGGAGGATCGCTGGGCCTCTGACACTATTTCTGTGATTTCGGGGGCATCAGGAACTGGGAGGAGGAGACGGCTGGAGACGCAGAGAAGCAGAGGGACAGGATTTACATCAGGCGCGAGAGAGGGTCCCTCTAGTCTTCCTCGTCTCCCCCCCAGGCTCTCTGGTCCTGTCCCCCGCCTGGGTGACTCTCTGGAGGATGTGGTCTCCAAGCATGTCCTGTCGTTGTCTTTCACTTCCGACTCTCTGACAGAGAGAGAGATTGAGGAGACAGTAGGAGAAGAGGACGAAGAACAGCCAACGGATGTGCCCACATCAACACCAAGCCTTCCTCTAGAGTCGTGGGAGGAAGGAGAGAGCGCTTCTGCCTACGCAGAGACGGAGGAAGGGAATATGCGAGAGATTGAGGGAGAGAGAGACCCAGTGAAAGAACCCACTTGGTCAAAAGAGAAGGAGGAGGAGGAAGAGAGACCAGACGAAAATGATGAGACCAGACAAAGAGACTTCCATGAGGACAAAACAGGTGCGGTGCAAGAGACCTTCCAGACTCAGGAAGAAGAAGAGGGATGGGCAAAGGAGGACCCGGCCTCTCTAGGAGAGAATGGGGAAGAGGAGGAAGAATGGAAAAGAAATGACACGTTCTCTCTGTTTGAAACTTTCTCTCTGAAGGACGCAGTGCCGGAAGAGGAGGAGGAAGAAGGGTGGGAAAGAAATGACACTCTCAATCTGAGGCAGGGAGGAGAAGAGGGAGACGCTTGGAAAACAGATGACAATTTCGAGGAAAGAGAGGATGAGGAAGACGAACAGAGAATTTCTGGCACTTTCTCTCTTCAAGAGAGGGAGGAGAAGCAACAAACAAACGACGTACCCGTAGAGGAGGAACGGGGAGAGCCGCCAGGCCTTCACGCCCCCGATGACGTCTTGGCCCGTCCCTCTCCTTTCCCTCCCCTGTACACAAGAGAAGTAGAAGAAAAAGCATTTGTGCAAGAAGGAATGCAGCAAAGTCCCTCAGGCCCCGTCTATCCCCCCAACTCCTCGTATCTACAGGACCCACCCGAGGAAAGGCAGAGGAAGGAGAGAGGGGTGCACAGAATCCGAACATCTCAATTCGATATGTGGGAGGATGTTTCCGTGTGGGACACTTCACACGAGGTTCGCAAGCTCCAACTGAATGCGACAGGAGAGAGGGGGGTGTATACAGGCTCTGCGACTTCAGAGCAGTGGCAGAGGTTGGAGCAGCTCGAGCTAATCATGCTAGAGCAGGCGAGAGAGGAGGAGAAGAGGTCCGAAATTCAAGGTTTGAAGACTCAGGAAGAGCTGCAAGAACTTGAGCTTTTTCTGCAGCAATCAAATGCAACGACCAGAAACACAGAGCGACAAGCCGTGCTTAGCGCAATCAGAGCGCAAGAAGCCGCAACCACCACCGCACAAGCAACGCAGGTGTCTCGGACCAATCGTCTCTTAGCTCTTCGAGATCAATTATCCCTGGAGGTATTGGACTTCATGAGAGTCGATGAAATGCCTGTCACATTCCCCACTCCAGGGTTTGATGTGATTATTGGGAAAACAAATGACCTCTCGAATGTCCAACCGCAGTTCACATTCGCCACCGCGGCGCCTAGTTCCTCTGCCCCTGCCGGGCCTTACTCGTATGTCTTCACTGAATTTTTGAAGAAGCAGCGAGACGGTGCAGCATCTACACCAAAGGGGAATGCCACACTTGGTCTGACGTTGAAAGTTTTGGATTCAAACAACAACGAAATCAGCGTATCTGGACTGGACTCCCCCCTTCGTCTCTTTTCTGACGTTGCCGCTTTTGCTGGGGGGTTGTGTCTGGCATGGGATGACTTGACAGACTCTTGGAAGGGCACGGGTCTTCTGACGGACGGACAAGGATGCCTGTCGACTCATCTCACTGACATCGCCATGTTTCTTGACAGTGAGGTCTTCGCACAGGCGCTTGTTGAGGCAGAGCCTGACAGCACTCTGACCCTGGATGTGAACCAGTTGTCGTGGCCTGTGATTGCTCTCCTGTGTGCCCTCGTGGCGATGAACATGTTGGCTGTCGGTTGGGGGTACTGGCAGGATTGGAGACAGCGAATAACAGAGAGGTCTGCCGTACTATCTTTGTTTTCTGTACGACAAAGCGACGAATTAAGAAATGATCAATTTAGTCAAATGTTCTTCCTCTTGTAGAAATGGAAGGCATCATCACCCTCGCTGTCGTGGCAGCGTTGGAGATGTATATTGAAGAGCGATTTCTCTCAGCTTCCAGTCAGGCAGCCGTTTGTAGATGAGCGCTTCTGACAGGGCTTCTTAAAGAGATGTGGAGAAAGTGGACGCCGTGAGAAGAGTCCATCAAAAATCACAGCACAGAGAAGAGGAGAAGAGAACAGTTCACAAAACCTTCTTTGTATCCTTTTGACTCTTTTTGACAATCCACATGATTGTGCTTTCAATTCCCTGCAATCAATCATGACGGATGGATGACTGCATGAAATGCAGGAAGAAGATTCGACAACACAAAGTCGACGGTGACGGCCTCGAGTTCCCTCTAAGTCCTTCCGACCCCATCGCGTACCATGCGAAGGTGCCGGCAAGAGAGGACGAGGTAGCGGGAGAGGAGGCACTGACTGAGGTGGAGAGGCGCCGGAGGTTCCTTCTCTTCTTTGGCCTGACTCTCTGGAATGTCGCAAAGAGGGACCACTTCCTCCTTGCACCCATGACTCATTGCCATGTACGTCAGTCGAGAGAGTGAAAAGCAGAACGATTTCTGTAATTCTTGTGTTTAGTCTTCTTCCTTGATTTGCTTGTTCTTTCTTCTTCTCTTTTCTCTTCTCTCCTGATCTCATTTGCGTCCTGCGCTCTTTGATTCCGTGCAGACCTTCACCCGTCCCCAAAAGCTGACGACTTTTTTGGCCTTCACATCCGGTATGTTGGCCTTCAACTCGTTCATGCTGGGGGAACGGTTCGTTGACTCAGCTGCGATTTTCCCCCTAGGGGCGCTCTGTGCTCTGTGTGTGTATCCTTTGCTGATTGGCCTAATTGCACTTTTTGCAAAAAGGCCAACCCCTCTGAAACACTACCCGGCGAAGAGGAAAGGAGCCGGGGGGGTCGCCCCTCTGGGGGAGAGGGATGTCGAAGCACTGCACCAATCGGCAGCACTTGACGTTGGAATTTTTGGAGGTGCTGCCGGGGCAGAACATGCTGATGACCTTCGAAGCGCAGGCTTTGAACCTTTGGATTTTGGTCCTGAGGGGGATTTGGGTGATGTGGCGGCGCAGTGGTTCCCTGGAGATGACTTACCGGATCAAGATGCACAGCCCCCGCCGCCTCCTGAATCTGACCCCCGCCCCCCCCCTCAACCCCCTCCAGCCTGGCTGATGCCCGTGCAATCCTCTTCCGGCTCTCTTGATGAACACATACACAGGGGCAGAACAGAGGCAGAGAGGGATGCGGGAATTCTCAGAGATTCCGAGGAACCTCATCCGTTCCAAGCACTCAGAGCATTTGAACCGATGCAACGCCCTGGAGGGGGGGGACGTCGTCGATCTGATACAGAGATGTACAGCGATCAGAGCGACGACGACAATGTCTATACAGGTCCTCCACTCCCACCTCCAGCCCCGCCCCCTCCCTTCACTTCAGCCAGAGACCCCATTCCCCCCCCTCAGCCAAACAGAGGTGATGACTGGGAGGAGCAAATGGTTCTCATGAGCAGCAACAGGCTGCATCAGTCCCTTCCAACTCCCTCCCCCTTGCCCCCCTTCATTCCCCACGACGAAGAATTTGAGCCACAGCCTCCAGACACAGAGGGCCACGTAGAGGGTACCGCCACACCCCCTGAGGCCCCGCATCCCGACACAAGCGTTGCCCAGTGGCCAAGCCTTTCATTCGAGGATGGCGACACTCGCCATCAGGCACCTCCCCCCCCTGGTGGAGGGGACGACGAGACGGAGATGGCAGGAGAAGGAGGAGGAGCGAAGGTGGAAAGGCTAGCGCAACAGGCCACCAGGATGCTCTCAGAAGGTGCGTGCGAGGGAAGGGAGTAAGGAAGAGAAGAGAGATAATTTGAAGGCGAACTCTCTCTCTGTGTGTTTGAATCGTATTTTGGTTGAGTTTCTCAGTCATCAGATGGTCCGATCCGATGCCTGTAAATACACGTACACATTTGACCGTGATCATTTCTCTTGGACGTTCATATCTCAGCGCTGTGTTCGAACCGACCGCCTGTTCACGATGGCAAAAATCAGTCTCTTTTTCCTTCATTGCAATAGTCACTCCTCCTCAATTTGTCTCCTCTTTTCTTGCTATCTCACTGCCCGTTCTTTTTTGTGTTTTTTTCGCATTTGGTCTGATTTCGCTTCTTTTGCCCTACTGCAGGACGGTCGAGTGAGCACATAGAGTCTGTTGCCGACAGATTCCTATACGAGACCCGAAGCGCAAGGGACACAGCGAGTGCCCGCCCAGAGAACGACTTCATCATCCCAGGCAGGATTTCGCAGCAGCGCTCCCAAAGGCAACAGCATCTGCACCCGTCCACACAGCAGCACAGGGCAAAACAGTCTCCACGGTCTCGAAAACCACCACGAGCACCCGGCCCCCCCTCACGGGCGCCCAGTCCAAGTCAGGGTCCTCCCCCAGGACGATTCGAAGGACAAGGACAGACGCAACGAGGAGGGCTTTATGGAGGAGCAGCAGACGCCCCCCCTCCTGCCCCTGCGTCGGGCGATTCCCTCCCGTCAGAGGCCTTTCAGCCGCGTCGTCTGGACACTCGGGGGCGTCCTCTCTCTCTTTCCCTCGACTCCCCCAGGGAGCAGGGGGGTCTGGGGCTCTTTAGGGTCAGTTTGCTCGATCGGGCTGTCTGTCAGCTAGGTGCAAGGAGAAGAGAGAAATGCATCGAAGGAGACAGAATTGCACTGAAGAAATCGGTGGGCCCACCTGGCCATTCACTGCTGTTCTTTGATTGTAGATGTGAAGTAACCGAATTTGCCTAAAAGAGGAAACAGCCAGCCAGAGAACCATCGCGAAGAGAGAGACGGAGTTCAACACACCTACAGAGGAAAGAGAAAGATGTGCAGATCGATTGGAGAGAGCATCTCCGGTCTTCGTTGTCAACATCGATAAGACAAGAACAAAGCAAATTGAGAGGCAGGCATAGGAAGCAGACTGACGGGGGTGAGAAGCTTCTATAAGAAGAAATGTATTTTTCTTGTTCCATTCAATTTCATCGCCCTCACTTCTCCCCCGTGTCTTCCCTTCTCTCTGCAGGCCGCATCGGCGTCTCCGCAGGGTCGATCTCCCTCTCGCTCTCCCACCCGCTCACCTCCCGGCAGAACCCTGACCCGCTCTAGGAGTTTTGGTCCTTTGGAATCGTTAGGGGGCACAGCGGCTGGAAACAGGGAGGTTGCCGAACAGGTCAAACAGATGTACCTGGCCAGAGTGAAGAGAGAAACGAAGAGAACTGAACCCGTTTTTCTTCCTGACCTCAGACCGACGCACAAGGAGGTACCAGGATGGGCCTATTACACAATGCTTATCCTCCCTTTTGCGGCGACGATGCTGATCATCTGTTTTGCCTGCTTCATCGTGGTGATCTACGGAATGTTTTTTGACTCTGACAGGACACGGAGATGGTCAGTCACTCCCTCAGTATCTCTGTAGCTTCTTCCTGACGCAGAGAGCATTGGGACTTAGAAAGCATCTGTGAATGCAAACATGCTTGAAGTGATATTGTCCTGTTTGCGTATTCGCGTAAGTGCAAATGGAGAGAACTGACATGAGAGGACAGGGGAACGTCATGGTGAATTTAACTTCATTCTTAAAAAAGCGGAGACTTGGCTTTCTCTTCTCTGTTGCGCTGTCGCTCCATTCGATCTGTTTCTCTGGTTTTCTCCTGAAAGTCTCTTTATTCTCTATTACTTTGTCCCTGTGTTCTCAGGTGGCTCTACGTGCCTTGTGGAAGCATTTGTCTCTCTACTCGACTCATTTCTTCTGATTCATCTTCTCAAAGTCTGCCACGCTCGTTTTGCTCCTTTGTTCCCTTCTGTTCTGTTTTCAGGTGGCTGGCGTTCATGAGCGCCTTCCTTCTCTCTGCCCTGGTGACTGACGTCGTTCGGCAAATCCTGACGACAATCAGCGAAATCTCCCGATTCGAGAGCCGAAGGAAGAGGTGGAGGGAGTGGCTGGACGCAGCTGTAAGTCGTGATTGATTGAAGCAGGCGATCAAAGAAGAGATGCAGATCTGCCCTTTACTATCCTACCCTCATCTCTCTCGATGTCCCTCTTCCTCTGCAAGTGTGTAGTGTGCGAGCTGTCTGACGTAGTGTGTGTGAGTAAGTGCGTGCGTGGCTGTGTGTGTGATTGTGTGCGTGTGTGTGCGTATGTGTGTGCGCGCACGCGTGTGTGAGTGTGTGAGTGTGTGAGTGTTTGCGTGTGTGAGTGTGTGAGTGAGTGAGTGAGTGAGTGTGTGTGTGTGTGCGTGTGTGGCGGGTTTTCCTTCTCCTGTTTCTTCTATGATAGAAATCTTGCTGTTCCTTTTACAAACGCTCCGTCTTCTCACCGCTGGCTCCTCAGTCCCATTGAAGCATTTTTACACCTGTCTGCTTCAAAAATGAACAAATGTGCGATTGAGAGGATGGAGAGATGGGCAAAAAAACCGATGCACAAATGTACGAATGAACGAACGAACGAACGCACAAATCAATCGATGCATGGATGCAGCAAGGGTCCCCCCAGAGTCTGCACACCCCCGCTGGCCCCTTCAGTCCCGCATCTGCCCCCCAACTCCCCATGCAACCACCCTCCACCAGTCCTCACGGTCAACCTCCCCCCCCCCTTCCAGAGGGACCACCCCCCAGCGGTCTGGTCGCCCCTCTGCAGTACACCCAGGGAGTGCCGGCAGGGGTGACGGGAGACGACGGCGGCGTGTCTCCTCCAGACGCCCCCATCCCTGCCTACCTACTAGGTGCGAGGGCGGCGGACTTCCGAGCTGCCCCCTTCTCCCTTCCCGACCCTCTGCATGTTCAGCAGCAGAGACAGCAGAGAGGAGAGGAATCCATGGACCCCAACGCTTTCGATCAGGTCAGTCAGTGTGTCTGTTTGTTTGTTTGTTTGTTTGTTCAAATCCGCGTTTGTTTGGATTGGCATACAAGACAGGAGCAGTGCGTTGTCACTTTTCAATGAAAAAGCAAAAATCACAGAAAGTTGGAGAAAGCAACAAATGCAGCATGAATATCTCCTCTGCTGGGAAAATTAAGAAGCTTTGCGTTCTGTTCGTTTGTCTTGCCTGAGTTACATTGTCATGTCGCGTTTCCCACCTGTTTGCGCTGGACTGGATGGCTGAGGATAGATTGGTAAGCTGCAAGCTGCCCCTATTTCTTATTCTCCCATCAAGTAGAGCGTCCGCCGTGTTTGTATTTTTGCACGTGTCTCTGTACGTATCTGTCGATCTGTTGCTAATGGAATGCTTAAATTTGAACGCAGGAGCTGAGGGACGGATGGAACGTGCGGAGGGAGTCTGCTTACGCAGGCGGCGCCAGACCGACCAGTGCTGAGCAGGACCCCCGGACCCTGGGTCTTCTTAGTTCGGCCTTGGCTCTAGGAGGTAATGTCCCTCTTTCTCCCATGCAACCTCCCGGCGGGACTCACGAGTTTGATAGGCCACAAAGTCTGCATAGAGAGCCAGGAGGAGCAGTTGGAGACTTCTCAGAGAATCAGATGGGTGGAATGGGGGAGGAAATCGAAGAAGGAGAAGTTTATGGGGCAGCAGAACCGTGACATTTAAGACTCCAATACATGTGTTGACTTTGTTTTTGAATTTAGGTACATTTGATGAATTGAAATAGAAATTTATGATCATTGTCATTAATCAAATAATTTTTTAGCAAAATTAAGTGAAATCGTTATGACATGTTTTTGTCTTTGTTCTGTCTAGTTGTGTCGAACATAAATGTACTAGTTTGGTATAAAAACAGTATATGCTGCCTTAGCACTCTAACTTGGGCTATAGACATCTTTTAACATGCTCTAAGTCGCTTCAAATTAAGTAATGAATTGATAACTAATCAATGCTGTGTATAGCTATGTTAAGCTATGTAATGCATTCCAAGCAGTATTTGACTTAATTTAGCTGACGTGTTTTTACACTGCAGTGACTGCATTTCACTGCATATACTAAAAGCATTGGTTAGATAATATCGTCTGACTACTCTTACGATTAACACTGCAAATTACCAAAAATTATATACACATTTTTTTAAGACCCCAAATTTTTTGAATCAGTCGGGTTGGTTTTAAATGTATGTAAATCATATAAAGTCTCACCTACTACTGATACCTAGTCACGCGTAGGTTCAAAATATTCAGCGCGGGGGGGTGGAGGGTGCATCGCGTC